>JANRGW010003355.1:0-43337 GCA_024733675.1 Psilopsiagon aymara
ATGTCCAACCTGGCCTTGAACACTGCCAGGGATGGAGCATTCACAGCTTCCCTGGGCAACCCATTCCAGTGCCTCATCACCCTTACAGGAAAGAACTTCTTCCTCATATCCAATCTAAACTTTTCCTGTTTCAGTTTGAACTCCTTGTCCTATCACTACAGTCCCTAATGAAGAGTCCCTCCCCAGAACTCCTATAGGCCCCCTTCAGATGCTGGAAGGCTGCTCTGAGGTCTCCACACAGCCTTCCCTTCTCCAGGCTGAACAGCCCCAACTTTCTCAGCCTGTCACCTTGCACTCATTTGCTCTTGTGCTCAAATTTGGTTTTAACCTGAATAGTTCTCATCTTTGTTTTTCCTCTGGGCACTTGTGTACAGAGATCATAGCTTGTGAGTCTTCATATATTACTTTAAACAAACTAAGCTCTCTGTTCTTTTGCCAGATGAGATCTCTGTTCCCTTAATCTACTTACTAGCTCCTTTTTACACTTGTGGAACCTTCAGTTCTCCTTTTATTAACACAAGTAACCAGTGTTTCTCCAATAATCCAGATGAAGACTTGCACAAAGCCACTAATGGTTCTCTGCTGGAAATAACTCTTCTGATGGAATCTGGGGTCACATATGCCTCATTGAGACTGGCAACAGTCTGCTGGCAACAGTCTGGTAGCCACAGAGTCTGATCTGTGACTAGTGACTATCTCAAGGATTTTTCATCCTACAGTTCATTTCCAGTAAGTCCCTATGTTATAACACAAGATTTTGGGGGTTTGGTGGTGCACGGTTAGCTAAACCTCTGGGGTGGGTGGGTTGGTTGATCGCTTTGTTGTGTTTTTTGGTTTTTTCCTTCTGTCTGAGCTAAAACCTTGCAAAACATTAAGGTAGGACTTCATTGGCAGTACCTGTCGATTTACCATTCTTTGTAGACACAGTGAGACTATTAACCCAGTAGACTTGCTAACTATTTAAAACTAAGTGAGAGATAGATTAGATTATCATATTTTTAGAGTTGCTTGCCATGCATTACAAACTTACATCAACAGTTTTGGTGTCAAAAGGCAGTGTCTCTGATAAGGTAACTATAGCATAAAGAAAACAAAACTCAGTGACCACTTACAATCTGATTTGGGTATCTTTAATAGCTGTTGAAATATGGTGGCTGCTTCAAGTGGAAATTATGGAGAGTATGTGTGAAGAATGATGTGGAACAGGGAATATGAGTAACAGTACTGAATTTACCTTCATTAGTAGGATAATCATATGGCTTATCTTTATGCTTTTAACTTTAAATACTGAGGTTAGGAGTTCCAGGTTCACCTTGCTCATATTCAGTCAGGAGACACAGAGCAGGTCTTGCTCTGAACTGCCTCAGAGTAGCGCAACTTAAAATTAATGGTTATATGGGGAGATGAAAGAGAGTAGCCTTACAGTTTAAGCTAAAGTTGAATGTTAATTAATCTAAATACACACGTTGGCTCAACTCACTTGTCTGTACTGCATTACTGACGCTATTTGTAATGTAAGGCAGGGCAGACCAGGGAGTGAGGTTATGATTTCTCTCAGTTGGGTGCAGTTCCACAAACTTGGCTAAACCTGTGAGGTGTCTAGAAAAGTGTGCGACAGGGATTCAGAGATCTGTTCTGAAGCTTTCACTGTCAAAATTCAAATACATGTGTCCTTTATGAAACAGCTGAATTTTGTCTTGTGCCAAGAACTCAATTATGTAAGAGATAAAAAGGTGCTATTGAGACATGGGCAATCTTCATCAGTTCCTGAAATTTCTGGGCTACAGGAGAGAATTTTCTATCCTTATCTTCTACAATGTCCATAGGAATTACCTGGAGAGCAGAGAGAAAGTAACCTGAAAAATTTGAAACTAAAATGGATTGATTCTTCAATCTTTGAAATTGTAGTTTGCAGTCTGCACAGTAGGAATGTTATGGCACTTCAGAAGGGAGAGAACAACTGCAAGAGGTGACAGGAAGCTGGCAGGAAGCAGGGGAAACTGCTCTTTCCTTTTTTGTGATTACACTGTGAGCTTGGGCCTTGTTGAGAGGAATTTGTTTGACTCTGAAATCTTTTCAGGCACTGAGGAATACATACTTGAAGACGATTTGTTTACTAATTCTGTCAACTGGCATTAGTTACTATTATGAAAAGAACTGTGGAAGTACTTCCTAAAAGTATCTTGCAAGCTGTGTAGGTAGGCTGTTACTGGAAGATGCAGCCTGCTGCAAGGGCACTTGCTATATGCTGGAGACTGTACTGTAACTGGTATGCTTCATTGCTTAATGATGGGAAGACAGAGAGAAGACATAAAATTTCCCTGACTTTCCAGTTTTGGAATAGAGTAAGAAATGGGGGATAGTGGTGAAAAGTGAAGTACAAATGGGGCTTTGGATGTGATTATGCATGTTAAATGGTATTTCTAAGACTGAATGGGGTTAAGTGTGGCAAGTCACATGCAGCCACTCTCTATTGAGCACAGTGGACACAGGATAGAGAAGAAAAAGCTGGAGGACTTGGCCACTGCCCAGAACACTACTCAGCTGCTGAACCTGTGACCCTGAAGCTCACATTGGACAGTGTTATTCTAGTGACCAGATGTGGCAAAGAGAGAGAGTTCAAATACTTACACTGCAAATGTCGAGACTGTTTTGTTTACATTCTCTACTGATCCTGGCAGGGGAAGGTTCACTCAGGTTACTGTGTCTGTGATGCTCAGCAAGCTTTCCTCTGAAGCCTTACAAGTTCTTTTCTAAGTTGTTTTAAAAAATATGGAAGTGCATACATGCAGTGACCTCATGATTTTCCAAATTAAAACAGCAACTTTGCTGAGGCAATACACTAATACACAGTCTCCTTTCTTTGGAATTAGAAAATGCATTTACACTAGGTGTAAGAATTTATCTGCAAATACTAAAGCCATGATGATACTGTATGTGAGCACTGAGAATGCTTTGTCTGTGGCCAGCTTCCCAAGCCCAAACTGAAGAGGAATGGTTAGACCAGCAAATGGTGTTACAGGGGTGATCAGGGCCATGCAGTTACATCTCTGAGCACGAGGGCTGTAAGGGTGACGCACAGCTTTCTAAATGGGGAAATTTGCACAATTTCCTGAGAAATGTACATGTTTTCATTTAAGAATCATTTTTCCATCAGTATTCTGCTTTATAAAAGCAATACATGCAAAAATGTTTTGAAATTGGGGGAAATCTCACTGTCTGGGGACATCACAGGATTCAAAAACCAACATAAAAGCTAAAGTCGTGGGTGGTTATTTTTCCATATAGTTATCATCTTGATCCTCAGATGCACTAAATTCATGTTAATTCCATTATCTTCAGGAGTTCCGCAATTTCATGCGAGCTGAATACTTAATCCAGTATGTTAAAATGACTGTCCTTTCTCTTTAGCCCTTTCCAGACTCAACTGTTTCAAATATTTGTAATTAGTGAGGCTAATAGGTAAGGTAAGAATATAAGGAAAAATACTAAAGGATGCTTAAATCCAAAAGCATTAACCGTTACAGTAAATAGGTCTATTTAACTGGGAGTGAATAGGTGGATATTAAATAGGGCAGTTCAGCTTAATTGGCTTAAGAACCTTTAACCTTCCACTGCTTAGAAGATCTGCTCTATAAATATTTTAGAGTAAGGCACATATGATGTACAAATGCTGTGCAGAAAGTATTTTGTTTGTGGATGGTTTGGATTGAAGCCCAGGCTGACATGATGCATAAATACTGTGCAGAAACTTGCACGGCATTTTCTTTAGTGAATAGTTTAGGCAGAAAACCAATCTGGGTCAGTAAAAAGGCAATGCCAGGTAAGCTCAGTTTTGTTTTCTCCCTGTTTCTCTTTGATTCATGTTGAGCATATCTTCATGTGAAGTTTGGAAGGGCTCTTTCACGCTGCAGGAATTCCCCTGCCTCACAAACACCCAGAATGCTGTGAACCTCAGAGCAGCAAAGGCAGTTGTCAGTTGTTTACTGTCCTCTGGTCTTTCACAGAGCTGATCAGCTGTTGATGTGTGGCACAGGCCTTTAAAAGCATGCAGGAGAGCCTCATGAGGGGTGTCATGGTTTAAGCCCAGCCAGTAACTTGGAAACACACAGCTGCCTGCTTACTTTCCCTCTTCTCCCCCTGCTCCTGGCGGGATGGGATGGAGAATGAAAGAATGTAAATCCCATGGGTCGAGATAAGAACAGTCCAGTAACTAAGGTATAATACAAAACTACTACTACCACTAATAATGATAAGGGAGATAACAAGGGGAAAGAACATAAAACTAAAAAGGAAAGGGAAAAAAACAAACAGTAAACACAAGTGATGCTCAATACAATTTCTCATCACTTGCCGATTGATACCCAGCCTGATCCAAGCAGCGATCTGCCCTTCTGGGTGACTCCCCCCATTTTCTATACTGGGTGTGATGTGCTGAGGTATGGAATACCCCTTTGGCTTGTTTGGGTCAGGTGTCCTGTCTCTGCTTCCTCCCAGCTTCTTGTGCCCCTCCTCACTGGCAGAGCACAAGACTGAGAAGTCTTTGATCAGAGTCAACATTACTTAGCAACAACTAAAACACCAGTGTGTTATCAGCATTGTTCTCAGACTAAAGCCGAAACTCAGCACTGCACCAGCTACAAATGAGGGAAAATAACTGAACAGCTGAACAAAGGACAAGGGGTTTTGAGGAAGCATGCTCAAGTGGGACCCCAGAGGACGGTGCTGCATCTCCTGCAGCTGAATGCTGCTTTTCATCCTTGAGTCTGTAACAATAATTTTGGCCTAGTTTTCATCTGTGATCTTGATTTCTTCTAATATGCTAGGGGTTTCTTAGTTTCTGTCACATTGCTCTGATAGAACATACATATATGTTCTGTGGTAGGAGAGATAGGAGTACACAGAGAAGCTAGGTTAGAGGTAGCTTGCACATCTCCAGCTGTTTGCTGGCTTTATGTCTTGCTGGCAAGAACCTGAAAGTTTGAGCATAAATCAGTCAGCTGCGTGGGCATTCTTGTTGCACAGAATAAATAGATTCATTTTATTTGTAGATGTTAGAACTAGCTCAGTGCTGATCCTACAGTGAAGGTGCAGCTCCAGAACAACTTAAGCCAATGTAATTTAGTTCCGCCACAGCTCCGTTTTGGCGTGTATTTTGGCATGGGCATTTGTCTGATCCTTCAGGACAACATTTTTGGTGCTAAACTGCCAGAAAACTGATCACACAATATAATAGTTTTCTACTAGCTCAGCTCCTAGAGCATAGGTGAGATCATGGTAGCACCAACTTGTAAAGTGGTGTGGTACTGCACTAGAGGCACAATTAATGCTAGTGATTATGAGAGAAGTAATTGTAGTCCTTCCTTCCAAGAGCAAAAGGAAAAAGATCAAAGCAGTGTCTCCAGTCTCCTTTCTGGCTAGACACGTTAACTGGTTTGACTCATAGAATCAGAAAAGTGATGATCTTTTCCAATTGTTTCACTTTCTGTGGTTACTCAACTATCCCATTTAAGTCGTTCTCCAGTGTCACCTTTAGAAACAATGTGCAATAAAAATGGAGAGTTCAACTGTTTCTTTTTAGTGTAACAGCAGAAATAATTAGTGTAAGAACAGATAATTTTAGACTAGAAAAACATGCTTTCCTTAGTTCAGTATTAAACGTGTTCAATCTCTTTACTTGTTGATGTGAAGTCCAAGAAACTAATCCTGCTAGCCTGAAAGAAACTTCCTACAGGAGAGGAGGTTCTCCCAAGTCTCCAGAAGCACTAACAATGCCAACTAATGTTTGGAAACTGAAGCTAGGCAACCTTAAGATCAGTAATAAGATGTAAATTATCAACAGTCACTGCAAAGCAGAGCATTAGACATAAACATTATGATGGGTTTCATAATGCTGGAGGTTATTCACAAAGACCAAATATCTTCCTAAGGCAGACGCTATAGCTCAGATACTCCTTTAAGCTGCAAGTTTGGCATCTCTGGGACTGGGCTGGGATATTTCCTCTGCAGAAAAATGAGGAGAATTCTGCCCTACTCCTTATCTGACTTTAGTGTCACCTCTGAAGCTAATCTCAGATGAAAGCAAGAATTTATGGCCATGCATCTTTGCATCCTGTCTATGCGTCTAATGAAACCTGTGTCATTTGGGCAAAGGTGCCACCTGCAAATAAAAAGGCTTCACAGTTTATGGGTAAATCAGTCAAAATGCTGTAGAAGAGCAGATTGTAAAAACAGCTTGTGCTGTTGAAAGCTTTAAGATAAATACTGAAATCTTGGAAATGTCATTTAGTAGTATCTGTTTTAGCAAGATTCAGCATAGAAGTCTTAGTCCTGAGCTAATAAGGCTCAACAAATTAGTGGATGAGGGTTGTAATGCCCTACAGCATCCCAGCAGTGGAAAACATGGTCTGGGCTTTATTAATACCTCTTTTTCCTCATGGTTTACTGTCACTCTTCTCTAAATGGCAGTAATTTGGGCAGCCTGTATCCCACCAGCCAAAGAGGAAAGACAGGACTAGGAGTAATTTCTTTCACCCCACCTGCATAGGGACATTAAGGCCTAGTTATGATTTGCCACCTTACCTAAGCTTGCTTTTTCCCTGCGCCCTGGAACATGTCCCAGTCTGTGTTTCTATGCCTGCTCAAAGGTGGGTACAGTTTGTTCCTTTTGCATAGCTGCTTCTCCTGAAAACTCCTTGACCTCAAATGGGTTCAGTTTACCCATACAAATGACTTCATATCAGCTTACTTTTCAAGGGATTATACAGTCCAGTTACATTAGAAGTTGTTTCCTATATCAGCTTTCCATACCGATGACTGATACATGTATTGACATAGTGCATGCCAATCTTCCTGGCATGGTCAAGCTTAATGTTCTTAGTCAAATTCATTCTTTGTGTAACTGATTGTGAAAATCTCTACAGTGAATTTTCATAACATGCCCTCCCTGTTCACAATGAACTCTTCCAATGGCTTTATTCTTGCTGAAATTACTTTTGCTGGCTTTAACTGTTATTTGTGCTAGTATTTCTCTGTTAAGATGAAGTGTGCTTCATCAGAGTGACAGGAAACAGATCTCATTAGTTTTTCTTGTAGCCACAGTGCCATGAAAAACTAGGGAGAAAACCAACCTAACCCTCCTGTCTATCAATGTACTATCAGCAAGCTTTTTCCATTATCTGCTGAGGATACAGAGCAGCACCAAGTCTCGCAGCTCTCTCAGAAGCACATCATACTGTTGGGGCTTTTACTGTGTGGGGTAGTTTGGTTGGTTGTTTTCTTCACTAACATCTAAAGGCAGGAGCTGGATGCTCTTGTGCTTCACTAGAAACATGCTTTACTAATTCCAGTTACTTGCTTCTCTGGCAGTATAACCTGAATAAAAGACTTAACAGAAGTTAAGTCTTTATCAAATCAGATGAGTTAACAGCTCATCTGATTTGGTCTGTAGATTGACTCCTTGCTAAAGAGTCAGTAAATGAAGTGAATATATTATAGAAACCAGAGCAGGGGATCCCATGTGCATTCCTATAGGGACATTTAAAAATATTTTCAGGTCAAAGCTATATGAGGGATATAGAAAATCCATACTCATTACTTTAATTGGAGGTAGGTGATAGTA
The DNA here is from genome assembly GCA_024733675.1 of Psilopsiagon aymara. Classification (NCBI taxonomy): domain Eukaryota; kingdom Metazoa; phylum Chordata; class Aves; order Psittaciformes; family Psittacidae; genus Psilopsiagon; species Psilopsiagon aymara. The sequence goes on from JANRGW010003355.1 coordinate 7,622, forward strand.
TGTGTTGGGAAAATGGGATAATTTTATGTATTTATTTTATGTGTTTATTTAGGTATCCTCTCAATATCTTTGTGGTGTTCTGCTGAATTTTGTATTGCTGAACCTTGCATGCCATGCAACTGTTAAGACACCATTCTAGTTCTAGACACGTTAAATTCATGTGATAATCTACAGTTTACTGTGCAGTTAAACCACAAGGGGCTTGATCATTGGAAATTCATTTTTTGGTAGCTAGCTAGGGTGCTAACCTAGTGTAAGCCCAGACCACCAACACAGCCTTTGCCAAAAGGAGATTGCTGAAGAGGCAAAAAAAAATCTGACTGTTCTAATACCTAAATGATATAAATCCTAGAAAATCTAATTTTGTCTAAACACCTTGCCAGGGGTGAATGTACACCTGTGTATTGCAGCCTTAAGAAATGGCAGGTAATAACATACAGGTACCAGAAAAAGTGATGCTTTGCAGAATTTAGAGGACTTAGCTTCAAATTCTCCTAATGTCTCTCAGTTGTACTCCCATGCCACTTTGTCTGCGTTAATGACAATCTGCTGTCCAGCAGCAGAGACCTTGTAAGAAGGGTTTTGAGCTCTGCTTTAAATAGCCTTCAGGAAGATTAAACTTGTCATGATTGTGTATCTAGACACGTGCAGGTGAACTGCAGTACTTCTTGAGCGAGCTGTAGAGTCTGGAGTTCGGGTCATTCCCAAAACCTGGCAGAACAGAAGGAGTTACCTAAATGAGATATCAAAGACTGGTTTGCTTTGTATTCCTGTGATAAAATTTGCTGTGTAAGGACAAGTCTCTAGTGCTGGCAGTGTTAGCAGGGGACTAAATTTGGGTGTTAGCACTCCAGTTGTAAGCAGGAAAGTATTTTGTACAAGGGTATTTAGAGAATGTTAGAATTTGGTTTAGAATTGGAGAGCAAACAAATCAATCTTTAGCAGGATTGGGTTTGGAGAAGTGAACTCTCAGATCTTGAACAGAATTAATAATGGCGTGTTAGAGATGTATGGTGTTTACATGTTCCAAGTGTACCTATTTCTGAGCCCAAAAGCTTTTAAACTGCTTCACTTCAGAAGTAAGATCTCAAAGAAAGTCATAGTAAAACCAGTCCAAGTTGCTTCAGTGTAAAAATGGAACTGGATAAATTCTGGCTTCAGAGTTTTAACAAAACGTGATTGCTTTCTTCTAACTAAAAGGAACATAAGCTAAAAACTCTCTGAAACTGAGATATGAATTCACACAGAAGATTTTTGATGCTGCTTTCCTGTAATATACCTCTTTGGTTAGGAAATAAAGATACTTCCCTCTCTTTCTGCTCTGTACTTACCTTTCAGTGCCAGAATTTCCATTCCTCATTTCCTCTTCATATCATCACATAACAGAAAGAATGGTGAAAGACTAACTGCACAAAATGGCAGGAATTTATTATTAATACTGGAAATACTTTATTCCTGTTCAAGTTTAAATGCAGTGGAATAGATCTTGAATATAGTTAAATCTGCAGCAGCTCAGAATTACTGGGCTACTGGTTCATTAAGGGAAAGACAAGATGACTGTTCTCCAGGTGACTGAGATGTACTTGGGCTGTTATAGACTGCAGTGTTCCCTTTTCAGTAAAGTGTGCCACATCCTCCTGGTTACAGAAGCAGCAAGCTCTAATACTGAACTCTGCCAGCCAGAGGTAGGAGGAGGAACTGGAGCCCTTCCCTCTACATGTGCCTTTTCCTTAACCTTGAAGGTGGGTTGTACATCATTGCAAGTGTATACCATCAGAATACACAGATAATAAACCAGAGAAACGTGATTCTGTAATAATAGGAACCACTGCCCTGGTGGGCATAGGAGGCTAAAAAGAAGACTTTTACCAAGCAACCGAGCTGTCGCTGTCTATGTCATTGCAGGAGTGATGTCTAACTTCTCCTGGTGACTTTCTCTTTTCATATTGTTTCGCAGCAGTTCCCTCTGGATCCTCAGGAAAACCTCTGAGTGTATGTACTTTAGCAGTATACTTTTTATCAGGAATGTGCTTTTGAAATGCATCACTAGTGTTCCCATTCTTTCATATTTGTTCTTTTTGGTTCATACTGTCTAGCAATCTCAGAGCTCACAAACTGGACTCCTTTCAGATGGAATGCAAGTGTAAGATTTTCTTTGGGAAACTCCATGTCTTCCAACCACTGCTGTGCTTTCTGGTCACAGGACTAGGTTAGAACATGTCTGCAGTAAAACCACAGAATCACGTTGCAGAAACTTGGTCTACAGGACCAACAGGCTTACACCACAATAGGTCTGCTCCTACCTGTCTTGTTATTGCAGTCAAAGCCACCTTCTATCCATCACTGGTCATCCTGGCACGAGCTGCTACTTGCAACAGGCAAATCCCTTTTTCACAGGAGTCCCCCAGTCTCTCACTCTCTGTTCCTTACTTGCTGTCTCCTTCCTGGCTGCCCCAGGATGTATTCTAGGAGCTTTTCCAGTCTGAGTACATTCGGTTGCCCTCAGGATGAAGTGCTTTCCTTTCCCAAGCAAAAAGGCAGCCGTTCTTTATGTACCCACAGGACTTGTTTAACAAAATGTACAATATGCCTCTCTGGGAGAATACATAGAAACTTCTAATGTACACTGATGTTCTTCAGGGTCATTGGGCATCACGCTTGGGAACTAAGCTGGAAAAAGGAGATGTATGTGGACCAAGTGGTTTCTGAGAAATACAGAAACTTGCAGAGAAAATAGTTCTGCTGAATACAGACTTGGTTTCCTGTCAGGTGAAAGGTGAACTCGCAGTGTACAGATGTTACTGCCCTGGAAGCACTGATAGCTTTCTGGCAGTGGATGAAGGTTATGAATGAGCATGGTCAGTAGATGTTCCTGTGTTGGAGAAAAGGAAAGGGTGGGTGGAGGGTGAGAGAGAGGAACTGATTTTGCGAGTACCTGTTTCCAGGCATGGCTAGAATCTGAATAATGGAGCTTTCTTTGCAGAAACATCCTGGAATGGAGAGGGTTTCGGGAGCTGTACAGTGGTAATCCAAATCTGGCCTTACTATAAACTAGCAAGGCAACGCCCCTGAGCAGAGCAGTGAGAAGCAATGACTAACACCTCTGCCATTGAAGTTAAGGACTGGAATTTGGTCAGCCTGGAAGATTAGAAGTCACTGGCTTTTCTCATACAAACTTCCATAAAATAACAATATCAGAGGAACCTATTGGGCAACTTGGCTATTTCACTGCATCCAAGGAAATGAGAGAGCAGCCGAGGAAAAAAAGCACATCTGAGACAACAGAGCAATGTACAGTTGGGTCCTCTAACACAAGGAGTGACCTATTCCTCTTAAGATATATGCTTCTCCTTTAAATTTCAGCCCTGATACTGATGTGAAGACACTGACCAGAAGTGGAGCTGGTATAGGGGCTTTACATTTGTCTGGACCTCTAAAGTAAGACAGAAGGTGTTAAGACTGACCCCACTGGGTCCTTTTGGCTCGCTTGAACCCTTGTCCTCAGTGACTTCCAGTCTCAAATGCTGTAATGACAATTTCATGATCTTGTTTCCTTAAAGAAATTGAGTAACTGATGAAGATACAGTTTTTATTTCTGATTTAGTACTTAAAGTTTTGAGCTTGAAATGCTTTTAAGCCAATAGTAGAGGACAGAAAGTGATGTGGTACTAGAAAGGCCATGCTGATGATGGCAAAGCGCTGAACTGTTAAAACGGTCACAGATATGTTGGGGGTTTTTTTCCCCATAGAAGCACTGTCGCATGAAAAGTAATTTCCTGCTTTTCAGATTCCCAGTCAGGGATTGTCTCATTTACCAGTGGGTGCGTCTGCTGGCATGTAGAGATTGAACAGCTTTTTCCTCTGGAAATGAGAGTCGTGTGACTACAGTCAAAATCATACAGTAGTACGCAGCCATTTCATTTGTCCCGTTGGCTGCCAGTGTTCCTCAAGAATGCCAGGGAACATTATAGGAACTGTAGTCCTTCTGACAATAGAACTAGGGTAGAAAAGTTTATTTGGGTTTTTCTTCAGTACGTAGTATAAAATAAGCTACATGCTTCCCATGGAATATGTGCATAACCAGACACTTAGCTAGAAATAAGCTAGGCATATTCTTAACCAGTAGTGTTGTGGGGAACTGCAAAATATGCCCAAGGTATTTGAACTGCAGTATTAAATTTAAAAGTATTTTAAGTACAAGCTCTTCCAGTAGTTAGATTTAGTCCCCCTATAACCCTGACATTCTAGAGGCTGCTTTGGGAACAAATCTTTCCTATTAAGAGAGAAACCGAGCAGGCTGAAAAATCAGACAAGGATTTGTGTGTGTTTGTACAGTAGCTAGTATAGGGCTCTTAATGTTCTATAGCTACTACACAGACTATATAAATGAAAATAAATATATACAAATAAAACTAGAAATAAAGAAGTGCATGGCTAGAAGAACTTGCTATCTGAGCAGGGAAGCTAGAGACAGTTTGGCCGGGGGGGCATATAGGAGAGGGAACAGTAAAGTAGCTCATGAATGCTTAGAGGAAGGATGAAATCCTACCTGCAGGTGAATCTACCCGAAAGGGGAGACAGTAAGGGAGAAAAAGAAACACTAAATTGGATGGAAGAGACTGAAAGGCAGAGGGAATGATCCCAGAACACAGAGACTAGAAGGGAAAAGAGGAATTCAACTGAAGAGCCCTAGTCAGCAAAAAGGCTGATTCAGGATATGAACTGTGAAAAGCAATTAAGCATTAAGGGGATTTGTGGACTCTGGCATATTTCTGTGCTCCATGTAAGCTCTACCCAAGTCTGAAAACCAAGGCCACCACCTTCCTGCATCTCTCTTTTCTATATAATGTTGTAGGAATAGTACTTCTTTGCTCCACACTATCTTATCTTTCCAGTTCTTTGCAATTGAGGCACCTCCTTACTTCTAGTCTGAAGGTACCCTGCTGAGGTCCTTGGGTTCACTGGGATACCTAGGTATTATGGTAATGCTAATATAGAAATTATATATGGAGGGATAGTGTATGAACAAATGAACCTATGTATGTAGATAGTATAGGTAAAGACATTTTTAGCTATCCACAGTTTTTTTCCAATGAAAAGTTACCATGATCTTTCAGTAGATTTTGTACCTTAGATGTAGGTGAAGCAACCCTTTGGAGGAACTGAAAAATGTGCTTACATAGGAGTATGACAAAAGTATCCTAAAGCAATATGATTGGTATAAAGTACATTAGCAGGTACAGGCTCTGTGACAGTAGTTATTTTTCCTTCTCTAGGGTATCCATAGTTACTAATACACACAGATAAGACCTATGAACTATGCATATGCTGGTTTAAAATCGAGGTTGAAGGCCATCTTTACCCACATTGTGCGGTTTGACTCTGACTAGAATATGAAGGAAGAAGTGCAATAAACTTCCTTCTTAGGAACCTGTGACTGATTTATCACTCTAAAGTCTTTATTCTTTTCTTTAATTGAAAAGCTAAAGACTCAAGTCTCCCCTAATGAACCAGAATAAGCTGTGTCACTGGAGCCTACTGCTAGGTATTACTGTGTAACATATCTGTTTATAAACCCTGCATACCTTAATCCTTGCAAGGCTTTTCCTTGTTGTACATCTGCAGGTTTTGGATTACTGAACTTCTTATTTCTTCCAAATCATGCAAGAAAATCTCGCAATACTATGTTGAAGGCCAATCCAGGGCAATCCCTTTTAAGGCATTTCATACGAGTTCCAACATGTGTCACTGAAAACATTTGTGAGTACACCAAATGCTTTCCACTGCTCATCACAGTGTGTGAGTCAAATCTGCAATGCCTGGGGAGAGGAGTTACCTGTGGGAGTGCTACAAAATGAAACTGGATTTCAGGGGATCTAGTTTCCCTCTGAAAATTGAATGATTTCTCTGCCATTGCGAAGATCATTGAAATGGTATCTTATTGTTTTATTTGCAGCAAAAAATAGCCCAACACACTATTCAAACCAATGTTTCAACATTAGCAAAGTGTTTTCAGGTATTGTTACATTTTTTTATTTAGAAAAGGAAAGAAGAAATCTCTGAATTTGACTAAAACTGAGGGTTTCATTTAAACAAATTGAGACCAAATAATGTTTAATACTTTAATGAAAAATTCAGGCTTAGGCAACCAAAACTGCAACATGACTGACCTGGATTTTCTGCTTTAGTTGCAGGTAAACACTGTACATTTTATGGTTCACAGGTGAACTTCTCTCCTTCTCTTCCCCATCCCCATGGTGCATGGATTTGGGGAAAGGCAATTCCATATTTGGGAGTTAAATATGTTTGTTTAAAATGGTACAAACTACCTCTCCCTTAAGGTGCTCATAATTGAGATCTTGTTTCAGCCATTAGTGTGGGCTCAGTTGCACAGCTGAGCTCACTGAGTACTTCCTCAAAAAATGTGGGGAATTTAGGACTGGAATTTAGGTTTGGGTTCCTTTCAAATTCATGATTCTTCTGAAAAGAGAGGAAGCAATCTGGGTAAAAAGACGCTTTTGGAACTGAAATTCCCTGAAGCTAAAATGAGCCTTTTTCCAATTAGATCTTCAATGAGTTTTAGACCAGGCCAATTCATGGCCTTTTGCATTTCTTTATGGCTTTCTGGTAAAACCACAATATAACAAAGGCATGATATCATTGGTGGTGTGCTGAGAAGAATGAAATAAACACAGGATGAAAAGAGGCTCCTTTGTGCTGTTTCAGGAATCATTGATTTGGGAAGCTGACACCAAGAGCAGGGTGCTCTCTGCAGAGCTGAGTAATCATTGCTAACAGGCTTTTGCAATAAAGAATGCATGTGGCAAGTCTCAGAAAAAGACTCCATGCACAAAGGGCTGAAACTTTGACTGGTAATTGTTACCAGCTCCTTCCTACCATCTCTTCCCACACCAGCCACTGAAAGCTCAACTTCTTTGTGAGAGCTCAGGGCAGCAATTCCAAGATCTATTTCTTTATCTAGCTATTTATATATTTATTTGGTATACCTTATATACTTACATGTTTGTGCGTTTTAACAGATACATTTTCAACCAGCTGTGTATCCAAGCTGTCTTTCCCCTGAGAAAGACTTTCCTGTGAAAAAGGATGATGAATGTTATTGGTTAAAAAAAAACCCACACAAATTCAACTAAGTAGGAATTAGACTATTTATAGCTCTAGTGACTAAGCGTATAGACTGCAGTAGTCATACGTGAAAGCAGTCTTACCATGTGAGACCATCCAGCACTCAAGCAGGATGAGCAAAGGCAGTTTTCAGTGCACATCTGTAGGACATCAGATCGTGCATATCCTCTCCAGAGCAGCTGCTTTTGCAATAATCTCAGGCAGCTGCTGTTCAGAAATGAACGTTATGGTATTAGAATGCTATCCACAGGGGATGTTTTGTCTATCTGGCAGTACAGAGTGTAAGGATGGGACTTTGAAAAAGGTTTACAACTGAGAGGATTTGCCTATGTTCTTAAAGTAGTTCACAAACCAGTGTTAGAGGTTTACATCTTTTATAATTCCATTGAAGTCAAGAGATGTTGCAGCTTGTAATGGGTGTCTGTTAAGGGTGGTCTATTAAAGATTGATAGAATCTAAAAAATTGATGATTTTGGTTTTATAACATTGGAGGAGGACATGGAATGTGAGGTTCCCATTCCTTTGCCTTCATCTGGCTAGGTTTTATTGGTTTAGCTTTTCAGTTTTAGTTGGATCTGCCAGATCTTACTTTGAATAGCTTGGGGGCATAAATCATATACAAAAGAGATTGTTTATTCTGTTTGTAAATGGGGCCTTATAAAAAGGTGATTAAGAATGGTCACTAATTCTCTATTAAACAGGCTTTCAGTAGAAATAATCAGCAAAGAATATATATCTTTTCAAGGGCTTTCATATCATGCAGTAACTTGCTGCAAAGACTTGTCAGCTTCTTTTCTAACTCACTTGGCTTACAGAGCCCTGGCTCTGTATCTGTAACATCATCTGTTTTGGGGTTGAAAGATTACTGCGCTTTAGCAAGAAAGGTCTTAATGGTTTTATTTCCCAAGCATGGACTTCCTCCTTCAGGTGTTCTAAGGATATCCTAGTCCCTGGGACTCCAGACTTCTCTGTTTGATCAGAAGAGTGAAAGACCACAATTAACCCTGCACAACAGTCTGCTCTGTTGTAAGAGGCAGCTTGCACTCACCAGGATTTCTTCCAGGTATTCTGTTTTAATTTGATTCTTTGAGTGTTGCACTAGAAATGGCAGCAATGTCTGTCAAGTGGTAGTGCTTAGTCCTTCAAAGTTAAGAGGGAAAGATAGTTCTTTCTACTTCATTTCTTTTCCTAATGTAGAAATGAAGCTGCAGATGAAGTTAAAATCCTACTCAGAAGTCAGACAAAACCATGTCATACAATAAATACTTGTGAGAAAAAAAAGTGCTTTTATTCTGCTCCTTTCAAATAGTTCCATTTAAACAGTCTGTGGTACACATATGTATACATGTATTTCTGTGCCTGCACGAATCTTATCTGGGCAGATTTCCTTTATCTTGGCTGAAAATTACTGGGAGATAATAACAGAATTTGTTATTCTAAAGGATTAAGGTCATCAAAGAGGCCAAAACATCAAAGTCGCTTCATAAAGATGTAACATTCCATACTTTTTTGTTCTTTACTTTTGGTGTGAGGAAAAATGCACACACAAACCACTATCAGTAATCAAAATGCCACTATCAAGTGAAAATCTGTAGTTAAGTGAAGTTTTTCTGTGCTTCTATTTCATTTAAACAAACATATTGGATTATACGGTTTATCTGTGTTAACGTAAAATGAACCCAAGTCAGTCTGAGCAGAAATTAGGTTTTTCTAGCTTTAAAAAACAAATTCTTGCTCTATTCCATTTATTGTAGGCTTGCTTGCTTTGTTTTCCAACTATTTAAGTTTTTCCCCATCAGTTGTCTTGGTTACTTGCAGTTAGGTTTGGTTTTACTAGAACTGTGATTCCCTCTGTTCAGTGCTGTTCTTTGTTTACTCCAGTTAACATGTCATACCAGATATGACTGGGCTTTTCCAAGCAGCTGCAAATGAGTTTGGGGTGTGCCTTCCCTACTTTGTAGAACTATGGTGAGAGAAATCCAGATAGCTCCAGGTCATGCTAAAACACATACAAGGTGTGTTTTCTCCAAATCCTCATCTCAGCCTATACTTGATACAGCCTAGATGTTAGACCCCAGTAGCAGGATGATTATTGCATTAACCAAGTTGAATTACAAGGAACAGACCTTCAGTCTTTTGACCACATCTTGTCCCTGTGTTAATTTCATATTGAATTTTTCTTTCTTTTGACACAATACAAAAGTTGTTGCCTAAACCTGACAGAACATATTCTTTAGTTGTCAGTTTTGCTCAGCTTCAGTGAGCTGTGGTGAGGATTATGAATACACTTGAAGATCAGAGCTATAACAATATCCAGACACACAGTGCCAGCTGGGACACTGTCTACTGGTATTCAAGCACTATTATAATCCTGTGTTCAAGAAAAGCTCCATGGTTTTCATTTATCCAGGATTCATGTCACTGGATTTACTTTCATTAGTGTTTTACACTTGATAAACTTGGTCAAGATGACAGCATCTTCGTTTGAAATAGCAAGCTGATTGCTGCAGGGTTTTGTACTGTATTATATATTGACCTTGTATAATTCCTGTGCATTTACCAGTTAATATTGATCCAATTCTAGTTCAGTCTTTACTTGCTTCTTTGCTTGGTCCTGGTTCTCTTTATGTGTATGACTCTTTTCCTTGTGTAAGGCTATTAAAAACTAGTAAGCCATTAAGAAAAGAATTGAATAGAGCATGGAGAGGATTTAACAGAGCTCCTGGAACAGAGAAGGAGTAGTATTAAAAACCCAGGTGTAAGAAAACAGAGTTGACGATTGCTTCTTTAAAATGTCTGTCTCGTGCAAATTCAGCCCATTTCATGAAAAACCTTTTTGTCAGCACAGTTGGACTTGGTATGGAGTTGTGCTAGTAGTGCTTTCTAACAAGTATTTGGGATACCCTTTTCCTGCACTGCAATAGTGTAACGAGTTTTCAACTCGAGTTTTAGTGAGTTTGGTTTCAGTTTTTAACTCTTCATTTCAAACATGAGAGAAGAGCTAATGAAGGATTCTTGTGATTCAGCTGCTGTTGATACGAATTCACAGCCACAAATGTGGTGATTGTACTCTATTTCAACATCCTTTTCCAAGCTCTTTTTTTCCCATACCATCATACATTGCATAACAAGTGCTCTGAGCACATATGGAAATGCCAAAAATTGCCACACATTAGGCCGATGAGGCACACTGAGAGTGTGTGCAAAATTCCTTCTATACAGGAAAGAAGCAGTAGATGCAGAAGAACTTCAGCTGCTTGGGAAATAGCTGAGTAGCCTGGAGTTACCTACAGACTACCAGCATATAGCTAATAGTTCTTGAACACCTTCAGTTTATTAGCTGTAAAAGTCAATTCTCAGTTCAGGACTGAATCATGGCTTAGGTCTGGCCATGCTGCTAGGCAAAGACTTGATTAAAAAGTTAGCATCTTTCCTCACTCATCAAGAATCCTGTAGGTCTTTCTCTGTATTAGTAACTCAAGTTCAGTTACGTGGTACATTACAAAAAGAGCCCTGGTCAGCTGTTACAGAATGAGATGTAGGCAGATATTATACTAAAATTTGTCTTCACTATTTCTTATAGTGAAACAGATTAGAAGAATAGGATGAAGTTTGTGTTTTATCATGGGTGAAATTCTGTGTCTTGAAACAGGCAGCAAAAAAGGGCAGGTAGGAGAGTTTGCTTTTTGTTTCTTCCTTTGAAAGGTTGAAAAGGGCTTTCACTTCATGTAATCCATTTTGCAATGGAAAGGTCACATTTTGCCTGAGGCCCTCTGGAATCTTTAAGCAGCTCTTTTAGACAGACAACAATCTTAAATGAAGTTAAAATCACCTTTATGTGGATTTCTATAGCACAGATATTTTATACAAACACGTGTTTCTTTCCTTCTTGCACGTGAAGTCGTGAAGAAGCTTTTATGACTAATCATCACATAGCAGTTTGTAATCATCATGTAGCAGTTTGCAAGCAATATACTGAACAAAAGTGCACAACCCTTAGCAAAACTATGACAAGGTTTCATACTGATGCTCTTTCTGGCCTGGGAGCAGTTTATTCCAACCAAGATACAGGCAACTTAATTTTAGTAGGTATTACTTGGAATAAGTTCCCAGTGTAGCACTGAACTCCACAGCCTATTCTGTTGAAAAGCAATAGAATGCAAAGAAAAACACAAGGAATCCAGTAACTTTTACCTACATGCATCACTTGAAAGAGCTATGTGCAAGTTTTATACCAGTGAGTTTACACTGCCCATATCACACACACATACTAAAGTAGTAATTAGTTATGTCAGCCACTGAGAGGCAACCAAAATCCTACAGGAGTAGTAACACCATTCAGAAGCACCCATCTACAGAGTAAAAGCTAGAGTGCTAGGTATTTGGTTTGGTATCTTACCAGGTGTTTCTAGACAGGTCTTCTCTACACTGTACATATTCTCTACTTTCTTGTTCCTAGCAGATCAGCTAATGGTTTTATGATCATTGAAACCATTCCAAAAATTTCCTCTGTTGCTTAAGAGATTCCAGTGAAAATCCTTTTACCTAAAAAAGCTTTAATTCTTGATGAAAGGCAATTCAATTCTTCAGGTGTTTTGTCTATTCACTCCTGATTTGATACTTAATAAAGTTGATGTGCAACTGCCCCGAAGTCTGCACATTCTGCAAGAGCTTTGCTCAAGAAGTGGTTGGTAGAGCTCACCAAGATGTATCACCTACATGGAAATCAGAGCGGTTTCAAAAATACTGGTGAGACTCTTTGTAGCATAAACAGGACACTTAACCTGCTGCGGCCCAGAACATGCAGTGAGACACTCACTGTTTACATGTGGTTATATAAAATCATTCTTTCCTTCTAATGTTTCATTAATCCAAGACATTGAATTAACATTGATTTGGATTCTGCATCTACAAACAGAGCAAACAGCTCCTCTGATCATATTCCCAGAGGAACTCAAGTGTTTTGTTGGGCTGTCTTCCATAAGCCATTCAAATGGTGAAAAGCTTTTCAGGCACTTTCAATCCCTCTCCTGCTGTTGTGTTGGGGATTATCATCCCCAGGAAACCCCAGAATAAAGGAAGCTGATCAACCATCTGCGGAACAGCATATACAAACCACAAGGTTCTCTGAACTTGGACAAAAGCTGCCTTGATACTGGAGAATGTCAGCCCATTGCAGGGGGTTTGTGGGAGTGCTCTGCTTCCCAAGATGTTTTTTTCCAGAGCTTCCACACTGCACTGCAGTCCAAGGCTGCTTTTTTGTTGTTGTTCTTTTCCCCTGAAGTTCCTCTGGGCTTCAGCCACCTCCCTGCTGTCTCAGCACTGTTTTTCAGCAGGATATTGGCTAATGATCAACAAGTGAGGGTCAGAAGGAGGACAATATTTTTCCATGAGATGCTCCAAGATCATGTTCAGGAGCCAGGTCCATACATCCCAGTTTTAGGCATATATTCCTAGGTACCACAGTTGCTTAGTAACAGTTAAGGTCTTCTCTTCCTGAGCACAGGCTAGAACTGTATGTTGTCACATAGGCAGCCCACATACCTGCACAGACATGGTCTGGTAGATCTTCCGTACTGTCTGAAATACATAGTGAAATGCCACAAAAAGGGCTCTTGTCACCTCCTGATCACAAGACACAACAGAACCCCTCCCCTTTTTTCTTCATGTATGTGCCTCTTGTGGCTGCTAGGTCTTCATGTTTCGTGACAGCACATAGCATAACCCAAACCCAGCAGCCAGAAAAGACTCAGCATTTAGGTTTGTCTCTCAGGTGCATCCCTCTCCCAATTGGTACCCCAGTTCCATTTTCAAGTAATTTTTCATCAGGTATATGATGAAAAATACACCTACCTCTTGTAGCTGAAATACAGACTACTAATGGGACCAAGGTACGTCTCAAAGATACAGCAAAGGTCTTTTAGTTTGCCTTGCTCTGTATCACCTTTGCAATATGCCTCGGGATTCAGTCTCTGCATACATGCAAATCCCTGAACTATCAGGTGACTGCTCAAGGTTGGATTTCTGGGGTGTTTTCTGTCTAATTGACCACCACCAAGTTTTCTTAGTTAGTTAGATGGTCTTCATAGAGGTCTGAAGTGCTTTCCTGCCCTGTACCTCATATTCACTGTGTGTCATTTCCCAGAGAGTCATCTATTGGGGTGTCTCTTCTATCCCTTTTCAGTTATTGATCTCAGAAGTTTTTGCAGTGGCTTCCAAATTACCAAAATACTTCATTTTTAAGAGCATTCCTGTATTTCCCATAGCATCTCCTACTGTCACAGCAGGGATTATTCATAGGATAAATTATTAATGGTTGCAGTTGTTGCTTTACCAGAATGTACTATAGAGTTGGGTTTGCTGCTCCTTCCCCTTTATCATATCTTCTGGATCCTTGTTTTTCCATGATTGAATTGTCCAGGTTTACCATTACATACAGGTAATCCACCCTAAGCAATGTTAGTCTTGGCCCCAACAGAAAACCTTTCTTTAATTATCGCTTTTCAAATAAAGATGTGATTGGCCCACTGCATGAAAAAAGCAAGCCGAAACAAATTGTCTTGAGCCCTTTAACCAATCTGGGGTCTAGTAAGGAGAGGACAGGTCTCAGTGCCTCCCCCTCTAACCAGATCCTCTTGAACTGCTCCTACTAGGGGTGAAGGTGGCCATCCTCGAGGGCTAGGCCCTTAGTCAGTGGTCAGCAGTGTCTGTGTGCTGCTCCTGTCAGATCAGGCCTCTCTATTTAACTGCATTTGGAGAGGTCCCACATGCCCTTACAGTTACAGTGCCCCAGATACTTGTTCATGTGCAAAAGAAATCTCAGTTATTGATATTCTTAATAGAGGCCATCACTGTAAAAGCTTCTGTTTGCTAAAAACAGAGCTCCCATGTGTACAATAAAGGCAAATAAGCAATAAAGCCCAGCTATCTAGACACAAGAAAAAGATGATGGCTGACTTGATCGCATGGATACCAGCAGTCTACTATAGCAGTCCCAAAAATCAAAAAGGGGGTTCTTTTTCAAGATGGAGTTCTCTTTGAGTGCAAACTTCTTTAATTAAACACTTTTTTGCATCACGTTAGAGCATAAAAATGAGTTGCATCAAAAAACTTTCTTTCCTTTCCAAACAGTCTTTTTAATGTTTACAGCTATAAACATCATTTTAATAGATAAATACCCAAATTATTCTTTAAAACCCAGAAAGGCCCTGGGTTCATTGGTTTCAGTAATTCAGTTGTTACTTTTGTGTCAGTGTCTCTCAGATGAATTTCCAATGTGTGGAGCTGAGGATGTGTTTGTAGCAGTACATGAAATACACAGATTCACAGAGCTATGGAACACAGCTGGCATTCCTGGATTCCAACAGCTAGTTTTCAGTTTTCCCAGGACTTTCTACCTCCTCCTTGCAGAGTGGTTTGGCCACATTTTCTAATTGCATGAGTCAGATGTTCTTCTTTTTCCACAGCCTCCCACTTTGAGATCAATCTTTTCCAGATTTCTGGAGCAGAGAAATATAAAGCAGTTGAAACCTGAGCTGAAAGATACTCAGTTTAAAAGTTAATAATATCTTAATCTCTGAAACCATCCTGGCTTGTCTGAGAATTGAAAAGGCACAACTATCACAAAGCAACCACCAGGTTTGGTTTTTTGATATCAAGGGATTTTCTTTCTCTGTAATGACTTTTAATTTAAGAAACTTTCCAGTCATTCTCTTGGCATAGATTTTAAGCCACAGATGAGACAACTTTTTCTATTCCCTAGCACACAAAATTCATATTTAAAAAAACCCCAAACCTAACTCCAACGACTCCCTTGTGTTGAACAGGCAGACCCGAGGAGCCAGCTGAGTAGATTTCTTTTCCCACCCTACCAAAAGGAAATGCCTAATGACAGACAAATTATTATGGTAAAATGTGTTTCCACTAACATGTAGTAAATGTTTGGTTAAAATAAAGCTGAAAAAAACCAGTTTGTTTCCTCCTATTTTCAAAAGGGCCAAGGCTTCAGCTTGTTCTTTTCTTTGAAACTCAGCTTCACTGGGTTTCCCTAACTGCTGTTAGTCCAACAACAACTGTGAGTGAGCAGATCCACTCAGTACCAGGTATGTGCCGCTTTATTGCGGCTTTGTGGTAAACAGAAAACGGGTAAGTAACCAGGAGACAGTGCGCAAGTCGAAAGTATTTTGAAAACTAAGGGGCTTGGCATCCAGTGGTATATTTTTCAGCTTCTTAAAATGTGCTATCTAAATGCAAACTTGAAAACGGGTAGGTGGACTGAAACTCTACTGCAGGAAAAGAAATGGGCTGGCTTCTGACCTATTATGCTTTAGTCTGTTCTGATGAGCCTTCATTGACCTTTGCCAATGTTTTGCCATCAGTGAAAGCTATAAGGTTTTTTTTTGTTAGCATCTGAGTTTTGTATGAGCACAATTCCTTTCTTTCTCTTGTCCTATCTAGTTCTGGCCTGCCACACTGGTTACTGCTGAGGAAAAAACCCAAAACAACCCAAAGTTGTTTTATGGGGTGTGTTGGAAACACTGTGCCTTAATAAGAACACAGGAAGACAGGCAGTCTTGTATACTGGGTGATAGAGTTTGCACAGCTTCTGCTGTCTCATAAGCTATTGAGTCTTGATATTGATTTTTACTTGTTACTTTGAGACAAAAGATTTCCCCACTTTAGAAAATACCAAAGAATTTACACATGGAATTGAAATGACTGAAAATGAATCAAAACTGCAATTTCATGGCTACAGAGGAGTGGGGTCCTATGATAATGTGCAGAACTAGAGTAAGAAATAGCATTTGTAAGGTAGTGAAGAAGCACCTAAAGCTCTACATTCAGAAACTGAAAAAGCAAGAGCTATCAGTGGAGAGTGCAACACTGCCTCAGGAATCCAGGCTCCACCAACAGGCTAATGACATTCATCTGTTCCTGTCGAGTATATTTATTTATTTGGAGACAAAGATAGATGGTCTTTTAAAGTGAAAAGTAGGGCTGAAATCTTTCCAAGCCCAAAGGAACTTTGCTCTTAATGCTGGATTCCGCTGTAGCCAGGAGTCTGCCAGAGGCCTCCTACTCCTGCAGACCCTACAGGAAGACCTTAAATACTGAAGTTCTTCCAGAGTATTCAGAAACAAATCTGGGAACAAAATCTATTGAAAGTGTTGCGAAGTCTTTGTACAGGAAGGTCTCTTATTTCTGTTTATTTATTTGGCAATATGTATGAAGCAACCCTCTAACTCTCTTGATAAAGTAGCCTACCTTTATGTAACTAAATGAAATAGGAGGCCCAAGAATGAACAAGCTAAGACTCTGGTGTGTTCAGATATCTTAAGATAGGCTCGTATGTGAAAGTTTAAGTCAGTGTAGCAGCCTGGCTGCCATCAGATGTTGCTGCAGTGTGTAATGAGATGTAGTGTGGCAGATTTGGGCTGAGCAGGCATAGCTGTGATGATGTTCAGCCTAGTCATGCTACTAATAGGCCTGTGTGACCGGGCAGAAGACGCAAAAGTGGCTTCTTCCCAATGCTAGCAATTTCACCCAGAATCCATGTGTGAGGACAGACTCTGATTCAGAGAGCCTGGATACACACTTTAATCATAAACATGTGCTTATGTTTAAAATGCTACATAAGCAGAGCTATCAAAGTGTAGGCTGAACGTGTCAATAAATACTTATACCTAATAGATACCACTTCATGAGAAGTTAATATCACTCCTACCAACAAACCCTTTGCAAAAAGCCCATGAAAAGTTTGTTGCATTCAAAGTCAACCAGGCTAAGCTTTCTCAGAACAAATCTCTGAATCTGTAACATTTGCATTAGCAGAAAACTGCTGGATGATTCCAAGTGTTGCAGTACTGCATAAAGATATATATCCTATTAGCAGTCAGCTTTAGAATGTCTAGCATGTGGATAGCCTCAACCACTACTTGAAATATCACTGAGAAATGAACAAAAAGAAGAAATGCCAGGCATTCTTTAAGGTTTGCATCATCAGGCACACAGACATCTTATGCTGTCATTACTAAGCCACATAGCTTAAAAATTACTTAGCAGCTTAGAAGAAGAGTACATGAAAAATGATAATCTCGATATTAAGAGGCCGTGTCTGCAAAAGGTCAGTCTGTATTTGTAGTGTTGTTGGCCAAACTGAGTGCATGGTAGCTGCTCTCTCATTTAATGTTCTGTATCTTATTCTTTGTATTGAATCCCAGACTGGTTTGGATTGGAAAGGACCTTAAGGTCACCCAGTTCCAACCCCCTGCCATGGGCAGGGACGCTTCACTCTAGACCGCGTTGCCCAAGGCTCTGTCCAGCCTGGCCTTGAACACTGCCAGGGATTTACCGCTTCTCTGGGCACCCTGTGCCAGCACCTCACCACCCTCAGAGTAAAGAACTTCTTCCTTATATCTAACTTGAACTTCCCCTGTTTCAGTTTGAACCCATCACCCCTTGTCCTGTCTCTACAGTCCCTGATGAAGAGTCCCTCCCAGCACCCTTGTAGACCCCTTCAGATACCAGAAGCTGCTTTGAGGTCTCCACACAACTTCTCTTCTCCAGGCTGAACAGCCCCAACTTTCTTCAGTGCATATTCTAGGCACTGAGTGGTTATGCATTATAATATTTGCTAATCACAAACATTCTTCCTATGTTTATCTTTAACTTGCTTGTGTATGTGATCCAAGCCAAATTTTAATCAAGTTCACAAAGATAACGCTTGCTCATCACAGTATTATTTTAGTTGTACCGTCTTACACCAAATTTGCATATGCTACAAAAAGGGATTAAACAGCCTTCTAAATGGGAGCCTTATGACTTCTGACCAACACCAGAATGGAAAGCATTTATATTCCTTGAGAAATACTGTGCTTCTGTCATTTCCAGTGCAAATATGACAGTCAGAAATTCTTTGTGGAGGACAATCCTTTTCAGGAGGTCACTATCACAGTTTTGAAATCTTGGTAGGTTTGGAGTTCAAAAATACACTTAAATGCCTATCACGCATTTTAAACCAACCCTCAATTTTAATCTTTTGAGCTCTCACTGCCTCTGAGCCCAAACTAGTTACCTTCAAGTAGTTAAGCACTGTAATGGTTACTGATTGTATCCCATAAAGGACTACTTTGTTGTGGTAGTAGCGTGTATTAGGAGCCTGTGAGGCACATGGGTGTTTAGTATTCTTCCCCTACTGCCAGACTTGCTAACATGGAACATGTGTTGATGTTTGTTCTTATACTTCACGGTATTTTGGAGAAAGCAAACCAAAGCAATTTTGCCAGCAACAATATCTTTTCATTTCATCTGAGCAGCACTAGAAAGAGAAGGTGCAGAGCGAGGTGATCTTGTCTTTCACTCTCAGATTAGAAAACTGCATCACAGAGATAAGGGCCTTGCCCAAAGCCACCTGTAAACTTTATCTGTTAATTGTGCAGACAGCTCTGGTGCATTTGTTTGTATCTCTAAACACATTATCTTCATATTTGCTGTCAGGATAAGGAATATTTGCTGTGCTCAAGTGTAGCTGTGAGAGCTGTGATCTTTTCTCACAGTTTTGTAAGATTAATATCCCATGAATTAATAGGGCTATTTGACTTTAGTGACACCTCAAGGGAAGTGGTGTAAAGGAATGTGCATAGTAAGCAAAACTTCTGGGTCAGTGGAGAAGGGATTGAAGTCAACAAATACAGGTTGACGTAGAGATTAGGCAGTTTCTCTCAAATATATTCCATTTGTATAAGATACAGTGGCTAAAGGTTAGATCACTTCAAAAGGTACTCTGCGAAACTAGAAAAGCAATATTCTTATTGTCACAGCTGAACATATCCCAGCTTTAGCTGCTTTTTAACATTCCAGTAGTGCAGATTTCACTGCAGTTCCTGATACATGTTAGAGAATTGATTTCATATTTTTATGTACTCATCTCCAGGGTATTTAGTTTGTGTACTCAATAGCATACCAGCACAACTTCCATATCTCACTGCATGTTTCTGGCTATACTTAACTATGGAAGTGTTTGGTCAGCAAAAGAAATAAGACCTGGAAGATCACCTGCCCGTACAGATCCCTATTGTTCACAGTAAGAGCCATTTCTGAGCTAAACAAACTTTTCTCTCTCCATTCTAGCGTCCTAACTGTAACTGTTGAAGTCATGTCAATATTAATTCACAAACATATGTGAACAGCTTTACAACCCCTGACTTTCCCTTTATTGTGTTTTAGCAACTTTGATGGGAATTTTGCACTCATGAGGGAATGTAGAATAAAGACATGATAAACTTTTAGTAAAGTAGATAGAAAGCAGCTCCTTCCTTTTGATTTCACTGGTTTTCTGGTGTATTGGGTTTTCTTTATTTCTGACTTGTTACCAGTAGGCATTAAACTCTACGTTGTGTATGTAATGTAGGTTGGTTATGCAATCTTTTATGTTTAGGATATTATCTTAAATTCTATGACATAGGGACAGTAGCATTCAGCAATACAGTATTTTGTCATGTATATAGCAGTATGTATATCTATTTCTGTATGTGTACGTATACACATGTCACATACATCTACATACCTGTAAATATGTATGTAGTCCTGCATAGTTAGCACCACACAGGAAAAAAGAGCTCAATTTCACATTATATCTCCTCTTTCCAAGGAAAGAGTACTGCTCAGTGTGGAGGAATGCAGCAGTATCCTATTCATAGCCATTTCTGACACAGCGTTTAGTATAACCATACAGAGACATAACAAGCAAAAGAACTGGAAAATATTTGTATGCTTCTGAAGTGCCAATAAAGCTGATGAAAAGCACAGCTGCCACAGACATTATGCAACATAGAAACACTAAGATCTTCTGTTTCTAGAGGATGTGGTCTGAAAGAATAGCAAATATTTTGGAAGAGAGCAGGATTTTTTTTAAGGGGTAGCGTTACTCAGCAAGTTTCATGCCCAGGAGTTAACTCTCTTGATTCTCTGCGGATTTTTTTGCTGCTCACTTTTAGCTGGCTACAGGGAGTAAGTATATTCATGTTTCCTTTCTTAAATTGGAGAAAGGACACATTTTGGAGAAAGCAATATAATACCAACAGTTATGATACCATTTCACTTCTGAAGTTGAAAATAGTTCAGAAATATGATTTGTCCTATGCCACAGCAGATATTACACGTAACCTGCAGGAAGGGGAAAGGAGAGAATGGCAAACTGTTCTAGCACCTTTTCTTTTTTTGCCACAAAATAATAGAGCATAACTATCTTACTATTGCAAGGTGCCTTTTGGCCTCTCAGAAATGTTGTTGCTACTTGACACAAATCACTGAAGACAGCAGCCCATCTTTTGCCAAGTGTTTCCAGGCAGGATCATGAGACAGCATGTTGCCACTTGCTCTATGTGTTTTTTCTCTTTCTTCTTTATCATTGTGGGGCACAGAGCCAAGCTCTGGGCATTTCGACATTTCAGGCCCTCTCAGCTGTGCTGTTCCTTATTGCCACCCCACCCTGGTTGCTGCACCTACACCTGTGCTGACCCAGGGCATTAGCATCTGCTGGGGCTGGCAGTTGTCCCCTGAGACCCTCAGGCGCTCAGCATGTGCCCATTCTTCAGAAGCACTGCCAGGGACCGTCTTCTCTGTAGTCATACCAGGGACTCATTACATCTCTGGTCCATTCTGGTGGTCCTCATCAGCCTCAAGCCCCACATCTCTGTACGCGTCTGACATCTGAAGTGGTGCCATGAGCTGCACCTCCTCATTATGCTCCAGGTTCATTCTCATGGTCCTCCCTTCCTCCAAATTCATTCTCATAGTACTCCCTTGCCCCAGGTCTCACTCCTTCATGCTTGCCTTGCTCTTGGAAACCTGCCCTGCTATCTACCTTCTTACCAAACCTTGTTCCCATCGTCCTCCTAGCCCCTGAGCTTTATTCCACCATGTCTGCTTTGCCTCCAAAACAGCAGTGGGGCCACAGCTCCTCAGTGCTGCACTGCCTGTCTTGCTACCTCTCTACTCAGGGCCCTGAAGCTCTGCGCTGCACCCCCACTGGCACTGTGCCTTATCCCAGTACTCCAGACTCTTCTCCCATCTTCCCTCTCTCCACGAACTTCAGGCTCAGTCCACTGTCCTACGTCATGACTGCTTGATGGCATGTCTAAAACCAAACACAGACACTGCCCAAATCTCACTAATTCGTGTTTTTTTCTCTTCAGATAAATACTGGCTTTATGCTTTCCTCAGTGGAGTAATATAAATGTTGAGCCAAATAGGCACAGAATGAACTACAGGACAAGGTTTCGGGTATAACGACTTTCAGATGGTTCCCAGCATGGCAGCTCTCTGTACTGACTTGTGGCTCACTTTGTAGCTGATTTCAGATGATTGTGTTTTCTATATTGTACTTTTTATGGCCTGATCTTCTTAGCCTTAGACCAAGTCAACTGATACCTGTGATTATCATTATTCCTAAACAACAACTACTCTTAGTAGTAAAGTACAAGAGATTTGTCTTTCTGAATTTCTTCTTGTCATTATGGCAAGTAAATTTGAGATATTTCTGCATTATTTCTTTGGTCTGCTTTAACAGATGAAAGTGTGAAGTCCCTTCTAGTTTTAGATGTGACATCATAACCAAAAGGGTTCTCAAATACTACCTAAGCAGATACGTTTGGGATCATCAAAAGAAAACAGAAATATCTTTACTTCTGGCAATAGGGTCCCTGACTTTGACATAGATAAGAAAAACAAAAGCTCTGACTTCTCATCTTGCTGTGACATGTCCCTGTGTTACTATAAGTCACTGTTGAGGATTGACAACTTAATTATTAGAGTCTGAAAGGCACTTTCAGTGGTGCCTGGATCCTTCCTAATAAATAGTTACAGTTCTAGTCTTACATCTCAAATGCAAATCCACAGTTCCTTCAAACTGTTAAGACTCATCTGGCAGAGAGGATTTTCAGTGAAGTATCAGGCTACACAGACTTAGAAGAATAGTTTTATTTTACAGAAACCAGGATTGAAACCTGCTCTGGATTTCAGTTTTACTTGTGTTAGTTTGTTAGTGCACTGAGAACAGTTTCTTGTTAACAGAAGTACTTTCATGGGTATTTAACTCTTGAGATACTTTGGCTGCGGAGGCTTATTAAAACAGAGTAGGTCCATGTCAACCCACCCAGTAATGCAAAAATCATGATGGGGAATGTCATTATTAAAACATATATTGTGTTTTCATCACAAGTGAAATACTGACATTTTATGAGCAATGTTATTTTCATATGGTTCTTCAAGCCTCACTTCTCATAGTGTGTTCAGGTAACAATGTCCTGCTAATGGCAAAGCAGACTGTGATCATTCCTAGTGTATGTCTGAAAAGAGGCTGCATCTGATGTTTGTTATTCCATCATGTCATACCAGCTCCTCCATCTGAGACATCTTCTATGTCTGATTAAGTTAGTTCAGGCAATGACTCAGTTTTGTTATGACTTTTAAAGGGCTACATACATAATGTAGTATAAACATTTTGTATTTACGGCTAATGGTTATTCCTCAAGTTGTTATTTTTGGCAGTCAGAATTTTTCCAGAGGATTAAACACTTGCATTAAACTGAAGGAGGCTTGACTCTGTACAGTATAAATGAAGGACAGTTGATGATGTCTCTTGTTTCTAGTTTAATGGGTTTATGTTGTTTGGTTTTCATTTGAAGCCATGAATAGGAAAGACTGGAGTAGTTGTTTCTTAAAGAATATACATTAGAGATGGTTGTTAAGTAAATATTTTGTGGTGTTTAAAAGCCTTGAAGACACTGCATAGCTCCTTACTACATTATTTAGTCTTTCAGCCCAACTCACTTTAGACATTTTTTTACAGTTTCCTAAATGATTTAACAACTAACTGTCAGAGGGAGTAAGATGGCTACTGACAGCACCAGGAATGGAATAGCATCGGAACAGGAAACAGTAAAATGGGAAAGAAACAGATGACTAGGGTAATACTAGGGACCCAGGACTATTGCGTAGGATAATGACAGAACAGTGTTTTGGATATCAAGCATTTATCCTGGGCAAACATGGAAACCCTGATCAGATTAGCTCAGGCAGAACTGGTCCAGGCTCAGATTTAGAGGAAGTCCTGGATTTCTGGTGAAGAAGGAAGGGGGCATTTCATCAGTTAAAGTCTTTGCTTCTCTGGTTTCTGTGGCATCATTGGTAAAAGATGTGGACCATATTATCTGTCTGTCTTGAAGGTACAGCATCCTCTTAAAGCCTTAGAACAAAACAAGTGTCATGACTGCTTTAGACAGTTCATGAAATGAACTGAAATATCCAAAGCTACCAGACCTTGGACCAGACCCTGTGTTTTCAAAGCACTGTGGCTTAGAGGAGGTGGAGCATAAGGAATGGTTATCTGCTCCCTTCCAGAAAGGCAAAGTCAAGCCTGGAATATATTTTGAGGTCCCTTTTATGTCTCGGAGAGACCTTTGCAACAGAGAAAACATTTGCCTTTGTACTGTGCCCCATCACTGCATGGATGAGCATTGAATTTAGTCCAGATTGGTGTTCACAGCCTTTTCTGGTAAAGTGGCTGCTTGATGGCATTCAGGAGTACATATCCCACTGCTACTTGGTATGTCAGAGGAAGATAAATAAGCTTAATGATAAAGCACAGTGTTACTGCTTTACAGTATCACATCTTAGCTGTTCTGCACATATTAACGAACAATACAGAGGATATAGATATAATATGACTTTTGGGCCTGTGAGAGGTGGACAGCCTGTGTTTGCTAGGAAGCACTGACACAGCTCTGCTAACTCTGCACTGCTGTGCATAAGGGAGGTGGACAAAGCAATAATCATTTTGCAGTCATTTTGATATCACTTTCTGATGGCTTGCTGACCTACAGTGTCCCCGAGTAACAGGCTGATTCCTGCTAGCCTACAGTTTAACCTGAAGAATAGGCATACATACAAGATTTGGTTTTGTTAGACTTTACTGAACATGATTGTCCACTTCGTCTCTCATTATAGCTGGTTTCAGTCAATTGTAACTCTTGTACACATTCCAGCATGGCATTTCCAGAGACATTTTCTGTCTGTCCAGCCGGCTGTAACAATAGGGCTATCCCAATTTAGACCATGTGAGTCATGCAAGCCCCATCTGATCAGGCTGTGTTATGGGGCAAGTCTGTCCCTCTACACCCATTTTTTTTCCTTTATCTGCTTTTCACTTGTTTTCTCTTTCCCAAATTTGATGTAACAGGCTAAAAAGAATGAAGTAAACCACAAAAGGAGTATGTTAGAAACAACAACAAAAAACCCCAACAGATGTTGAATGTTCTATTTCCTGTAATCTTTACATTGCTTCCTTTCAGAAGAATGGAACCGAGTAATGAATCTGCCCATCTCTCATTGTACCTGGCCCACTCGTTTCTATGAATCAAAGCTTAGATTGACAGTTTTGCATTGACTGCTCCTTTGTGTGGTGTCTGCTCATATATCCTTCCCTAGTTACTGCTGTTTCAGCTCTTTGTATTCATATTGAAGATTCACAATCCTGTGACCTAACAATTTACTTTTCCATTTAGAAAATGATGCAAGGTAATATGGCCGTGCAGTGTGTGCTTGTGGTTACCAGCTGGTTTGCTAGGCTGGGTTTCAGGAATGCTCTGCAACAATAAGTATCTGGCTACCTGTAGCTTCATAGTACCATTACTTTCAGGTTAAATATCCAGTCACAGCATACTTGAAAACAGGCATAAATCATAGAACAATTAGGGTTGGAAAGGACCTTAAGATCATTTAGTTCTAACCCTGCTGCCATGGAACAGGACAGATATCCCTGGAGAACATAGTGGCAAGTCACAAGAGGTTAGACACCAATGATTAGTTTTAAGATAGTTTTAACTATCAGTTCTTTACCTATAGTTTTAAACTACGAATATAGTTTTATTTAACAGGCTCTGATATTATTTTGCCAGCACTGTTTAAACACAGACAATTGAGGCAATTCTCTCTTCACTGTTACTAACTACATCCAGTGTGCTGAAAATTACATGTTAATTTATGCTGCTACCCATATACTAATCAGATTTTTATAAGCACAGAGCAAATAATGCATGAGCTTCTTCATGTTTGCATCCATTTTACATGCAAGAACCCTTGAGCATTTGAATTTACTAGCACAGAATGTGTATTATGAAACTGTGCCTGCTCAGTATTTGTTCTATAAAGGTGAAATCATTAGTCAATCAGCTTCATTCTAGGAAGAAAAATTACACGCACAGTAACTACTGTTCCAGATGGTATCTCAGAAGCTTTTATTTAATGGTCTGTACTCTGAGACCACCAAAGACTAGATGGCACTGGTAAATAGAAGTGTGCCTACCTCAGTCTCTGAATCAATATGCACAAACCCCAGAAAATTGGGACAGTGACAAAGATGTTTCCATCCCTGGAGAGGTTCAGGCATGAGGTGTGACAGCTCTCAGGAGGCGATGACGAGATGTCAGGAAAGGCAGCAAATAGTAGTAATCAGGATATCTTCTTTCCCTTTAGCACAATGAGCAATGACAAATGAGAATCACATTGAATGCCTGCTTTTGGTTCTGTCCCCAAACCTTACTGTTCTTTCGTTTAATATTTTACAGTCTTGCTGAATGTTTCTGAATAGGCAGACAGGGTTTGGTCTGTTTCTATATTTTGCCATTGAAATAATGACTGGAAGTGAGAGTCATGAGATTTCTGAATTCATTCTGTCTGCATCATAAGCAGAAAGACAGAATAGCAAGAGACTGTCTGTGAAAGCCTGCTGTCTACACACAGAATGCCTGTTTCCTCCCTGATGACCCAAATGCTTAATAGCATTGTGTGGGGCACATTTCTCCCTTTCCCTCTCCTTAACTTTTCTGTTGCAGAAGCTTTTGGTTCTGACCTTGGAGCTTTTGAGACATCAGTTGTTTTCTGTATGCCACCAAATGTTCTGTATTGCGCCTAGGTTTGCACATAACATGTATTAATTGAATCTGAAGAAGAATGGACAGCTACAGGGAAACCGAAACTCCTCAGCCACTGTTAAAAAGCTATTTCACTGATCACAAGAGGGAAGGAAGTGATATTTGCATTTGAGGATTTCTAAATGATAGAAACTTACGACAAACAAGTATGAGCAATAAAGAACTTCCTCCCAGTGACCAAATAACTGATACTTCCATCACTCTAAAGTGTTCTAGAGTACTGAAGTACCACTATTGTGTTCTCATGGAAAAGCAAGCTGCAACATGAAAGACATGACTAGTGGCTCGATTGCCAATCATATTAACAAAAGAGCTTTAGAAATAAGGTACCAAGAAACATGCTGCCTCGTCCATACTGGCAGCTTACCATGTTTGGAAAATAAGTATCTTCGTGCTTTTTTTGCTTTTAAACAAAGCCTTTAGGGCACTCCATAATAACAAGAATTGAAACATAGAATCATAAAATAGTTAGGGTTGGAAAGGACCTTACGCCCATCCAGTTCCAACCCCCCTGCCATGGGCAGGGACTCCTCCCACTAAATCATACCACCCAAGGCTTCTCCAGGCTGAACAGCCCCAACTTTCTCATCCTATCTTTATATGGGAGGTGCTCCAGTCCCATGATCATCCTCGTGGCCCTCCTCTGGACTTGTTCCAACAGTTCCATGTCCTTTTTATGTTGAGGACACCAGAACTGCACACAGTACTCCATGTGAGGTCTCAGGAGAGCAGAGCAGAGGGGAAGGATCACCTCCCTCGACCTGCTGGTCACGTTCCTTTTGATGCAGCCCAGGATACGGTTGGCTTTCTGGGCTCAAGCGCGCACTGCAGCCGGCTCATGTTCATTTTTCCATCGACCAACGCCTCCAAGTCCTTCTCCGCAGGGCTGCTCTCAATCTCTCCTCTGCCCAACCTGGAGCTCTGCCTGGTATTGCTCCGACCAGCTTGTTAATAAGCTGCAGCTTGCATAAGCTTGCAGCTACTCCCCACATATCTGATCAGGTGCCACTCAACAAGCTGTATCCACCACATGCATTGTTAAACAACGGCTGAAACGCTATTTGTGTTGGACCCCAGCATTTTGTTTCATAACCCTCTTAGAAGAAGATAAGTAGTACAGACCACAGTCATTAAAACTGTTAGGTTAATAGCTGTTGTCCTGTTCAAGGCATCAGATACACATGTATGTATATATACTGCTCTGGGCCTGCGCCTTAGTGAAAAGGGCAATTGCAGCATTCTGTGGAGAGATGGCATTCAAAACTATCAGGTTTAGAATGATTTTCAAGGAAATTTGGCTCCAGCTGTGACTCCACTGATGTGAATGTTGAAGCTTTGCAGACAGCTGTCTCCTGGGGGAGACATATCACAGTTGAATGTTTTTATTCAGATTACATTATCTAAAATAAGTATATTTGGGGTTGATGCCTGTTTTCTTAGTACAAAATTGAATATTTATTTTAAAACATCAGCTGGAAGTAGGAAAACTGATGTACACTGGATGCTGGTTTTAGAAGTTCAGCAATCTTGTTACATGAGTAGTATCAAAGATATAACTTATAAGCAGTATGCATATATTTCTCCTTACACCAAGTATGGTCTGTAGCAGACTGTAACCAGGTTAATATAACGAACAAAGCTGTTTGTGGCAAAGATACCTTGCTTCTATACATAGATCTAAGAGTGCTTTATTAGAGGAGATGAATGCAACTGCTCCCAGGTTACCAAGCAAGAGGCAGCACGAAGGCATGGAGAGGTGAAGACGCTTGCATGACAACAGTGAGGCACTGAAGAAGGGAGAAACTACCTAAAGGCCAGATCCCTACATATAACCCCAATCATAAACATTTTTCCTGCAAGAATGAGCAAACAAATCACTATAAACAAACCATTACTGTGAGTGCAAGTTGCTGGTATGTCCTAATGTGCTCCCAAATAATCTGTGTTCAACAACAGCAGTGAAACCACTACCTGACACATGGATTTTACGGTTTTAAAGAAAAGCCAGAAATGGAGCTGAATCTCCTTTGCCTCTGAATTTCCTAGAATAGTAACATACACGAACCAATCAAATTGAAAGCCATTTTTGTTATGGCATGTTGTCTATTTTAAGAGCAAAGTGCTGACAGAAAGCTGGCTACATCATTGGCTGGTTCAGTCCATACCTTTGAGTTTACAGGTCAACAGGGTGAGGAGTTGTAAACTGTATGAATAAGAGTTTGCATTATTAGCCCATAGCTGTTAGTTTTGTCTTACTCCTACAAATACTCTTACTGGTAGACAGGAAGGATCATGGGAATTCCCAGCCACATGCACATCCTTTGGGTGATATACACTTTACTAGTTGGTGTTATCAGTAACATTATGTTGTGCAAACATGTTACGTGAACAGGAAACTGTTCTACTGCCATTGCTCAGACTGCTTCAAATTTTAGTCACTGGAAAGAGGGTCAACATCCTCTTTTCAAACTATGTTTCCAGTGTTAAACATGAAGTGATTGCTGCAAAATGTTGATTCCTCAAATAGCTACTCAAAGAAGATATTTTTATCTTATGTTGCATAATGGTTTACTCCACTATGCTGATACAGAGGTAGTGGGGGAAATGTTGCTCTTGTAGAAACAGCCAGTAGAATACTAACTCTTTTTTTATTGCTTGAATATTATCAATGTTCAAGCAATTCAAGGTGCAGTAGCTATACCACCAGTTTACTGATAATGTATGGCCTAGGAATACTTTTGTTCTGTCTTTAATCACAACAGATGAGTAACACACTTAGTTTTATCTTTGCACATAAATCAAAATCAATTGTGCAGCAATATCTAAATATTTCAGGAATTCTTAATAGTGTTTGAATTATTTCTCTAGCTATTCAACATTTAATGATAGTTTGCAGAACTGGACCACTGTTCTTAGCAAGTGTTTCAGCTATAGGCTCTTCTCCTGTAAATAGCAGTGCCTATAAAGATGACTTCACAAGTCCTGTGAGTTAGAACTACTCATCTGAGAGAGTTTCTCTCATGTGGCCTTGATGCTGATTCAGTATAACTTTAATGAAGATGAATAAACTGTTTATGTAAGTCATGTCATCGTATATTCTGTAACCCTTACTGCTGGCTTCACGGCTGCATTCCACTCACTGATGATCTTCTGCTCATGAGTAAGTGAGATGAAGCTTGAATTGAGCAGGCAATTTACCAGAAGTCTGGAAAAACATGAAGGTAAACCAAAGGTAGTCTAAAGATTAATAGTAGATGTTATATGACAATATAGATAAATAAATTATTTGACTCAACATGACTTATGAAATGTGCTGTTTCAAACATCAGTGTTTGAAAGATTGATTTTTGTTTGAAGCAGATTGTTGATTCTTTGGCAGGAGAGTCTATTGCACTAAGCAGGCTCATCTTTCCTCCTGCTATGAACAGGATGACCAAAGTTAGATGTTCAGTATTCCCTTTTCAAGCAACAAAGACACCATGCGTGATTTTGAGTCTTTTTAGCATGCATTGCTGTGGAACTGTGGATCCTGTCCAGTTGTGTGAAATTATGCTGAAACATATTATTGAACATAAAGGGCCTTATCCTGGAGGTCCTAACTAAAGTAATGATGATTTTTATGTAACAGGCCACAGTGTGTAGTGAATACATTAAGTCTACAAATAGCCCAATAACTTGAGTAGATCCTCTACTGGCTGCCTCTGGTGTGGTTGGGAGCATTAGGTTTGATGATCTGATGCCTTCTGTATGTAAAAACTGTTATTTGTAAGAAAAAAAGGCAGGAAAATATATGCTGCTATCCAAGCCCCACTCTGTACAATAAACATGTAGGTGCATGAATCTATGAAATTAGTCTCCAGTAGCCACTAGAGGAATCAGTGAAAAGCCGTGCTCCCAAAGTCTGAAACTAAAAGCATCACCCACAGTATACGTAAGGCACTTAGAAGGCACTGTGAACAATGTGTTGTTCTCTAGAAGGGCTTGCCATGGAGAGCTCATAACCCTCCAGCTGCAGGCAACAATCAGGGCTGCCAAAACTGCCCGAGGGTGACACCCTGTGGAAGGATCTGCGACAGCAGCAGCTCCTGCGGCCCACCCTGAACCTCTAACGGGACCTGATGTCCAGCCTACAGCTCAAGCCGTCTGCCTGGTTGGTTTTGGTTAGCAAACGTTCAGTAGCTGAAGCCACTAATAGAAATTGCCCTTACAAGAACTAAACTGTCAATGAAGGATCCTGTGCTGGCACAAAAGGCTTTCTTCTATCCCTTGTAATGAATAATTAATTTTGTTGCTTATCTCAGTGTTAATAAAAACTACACTGCCCTGGTGTCCAGCCAATTAATGAAAACCTTTTAATTTCATCAATTTAGACCTGAAACTGCATTTCATTTAGTTCCTTTTCATCCAGAACTAGATGTGACTGAGTAGGTCACAGATACTTGTACAGACTCCCTGTGGTCCAGCTGGATGCCTTTTGCTAGATGCCTCTTTGATTTGGGTTTATCCTGGGTTATTCTGCTTTCTTTGCTTCTCAAGAATGCCTTCCATCTTCCCTTCCATTTACATAATTTACTGAACAAGCCACCCTTCTCCAGCCCTACGAATTCATATCTTTCACTTTTCATTTTCTCTGAAATTCAATCAATTCTCTTCCCTGGCCTTTTTTGAGGGGTGTTGTGAAGAACAAAACATTTACTTCTCTGTTCTCTATATCAACACACTGGCATGTCTTCTCTTTGGATTGAAGAGGGACATTAACAGTCCTGAACAACAGTGGTTCCAGTTCAAGCTCTTTTGTCTTATGTCACCCATGCCATGTACCAGTTGGAACACTGAGCAAGTGCCTTGTAGTTCTGACATTCCACATTCTAGTGCTGTGTCTTGTCTGTGTTGGTATATAAAGTAGCATGCAATCCTGAAACACCGATCCTCTTGCCCAGTTCTGAAACTTTGAAATGAAGCAGTTCTAAAGTGTATTATCAGATTCAGCCCAGCAAACACACTCCAAACAATTTCTTAGGGTCAGACTGTACTCCAGCTTGTGCATTGACAGAGATGAAAGGGCTCTTTGGGCAGATTGCTGCTTGCTCATGTAGGAAGTGGAACAAATTCACTTTGTGGCCTTATACTCCTTCCTTGTATGATTCATACAGTTGGTAAGTTGTGGGAAGGGTGGTCATTAGCAATAATAAGTTGAAACTATAAAGCTGGGCTATAAGATGTGCACACTCTATTCTTCTAGTTCCCTTGATAACCTACTAAATAATCAATATTCTGAAAAGAAAATACAGCCTCTTAATACATTGGAGATATTCAGAAGAAGGTAGGATCAGTGTTCACTGGAAGCTAGAAATAAGTGGCTTATTAATTTGTTAGGAACTTGTTCAATTCAAGTGACTTCTAAGGCTGTGATGCGGAGCACCTCCAAAATAATCAAATTACTCAAAAGAAATATTGTTTATTTTCTGTGCATTTTTGTAATTATGTGGATAACAGAGCAGTTAATATTCCAGCTGTAAACTTATTATCACTGGGATTTTCTAGAAGAGCAAGCAGAAAAGCTAATGTGGACACTAACTCAAGTCATGAAAAGGATTGGATTCCCTAGGTACATAGGACAGATATCTGCCAGTTGATCCAGCAGGATAACTGGTAGCACTAGCACATTGACTGTAAACCTGGCAGGGTGATTTGGGTTGTTAGTCAGGATGGAATGTGACAGTGCATTTTCAAGTCAGCACTGTGGATGTTTGCTCACAGCAGAGGAAAGGTGATACTTTAGGTGTGAAAGGGAGTGGCAGCAGACCTGGATTCCTTTGCTCATTCCGCACAGTCTTACTCTTTTATGTGCCTTCAGGATTTGTGCTGTTGCTTGTTTAATCCCCACATCCCTTTCATGCTTCTCTGATCTACCCTTTTTCCTGGCCAGTTGTATAACTCCCTGTACCAATCCTAACCTTTCTTAGCTTTCAGGTTTCTTCTTTGTTCAATCTTCACCTAATTTTTCCAGCCACTTCCTCCTGGCTCTCAGTCTCATTCACATCAAGTCCTACCCTCCAGTCCTGCATGCTGTTCCTTGCCCAGTCCTCTGCCATTCTCTGGCTTCTATTCCCTACTGCTGGAGTGTTCTGTTTCCTTTAGGACTTCTTTAAGACAGCCTTGGCTTTCAGTCACAGTTACTGTGTCCCACCAGAGGCATAGTAGCCCACTGTGTACAGCATCAAGTGAAATGCTTTAATGATACTTCCTGATACTTGACCTGTGTGAATCCCCTAATCCTCCTCAGAGAGCTCCTGGGCTCTGCTTTCCTTATCAACCAAGGTGTTCCTTCTCAACTCCAAGAACCAGTTTAACAGCAACAGCCATTTCTCCTTTTGGCTTTGTTTCTGTTCATTTCAGGATCTCTGATCCAAATCATGCATAAGGATTTTTTTACTGCTGCCCTAATGGGGGATAGCACAATATCTGCTTCTCTGATTTCATTCTCAGAAATGATTGAATAATTGATGTTGAAATTGCCTCAAGATCTTCAACACCTGCCAGGAGAAATTTGAGGCTGAATGGTTCAAGTGAGGCAAAGAAATAAACACCATGTCTTTGTGCAAATTGTTAGCAAACCTGATGAGCAGCTTGAACATAATAGGTGGCATTGTGTTCAGTCCCTGGGTGTTTCAGTTCAGGATATTCCAGGTAACACAGCTCTCTATGGAGAACACTGCCTACTAGCTAAGTTATTCTACATAAGCAAGATAATTTCAGATTCATTAATGGCAATTATGTTTAGCTGCACCTTCCCTAACTGGGCAGAAAATGTTTGCTTTTAGGTTGATGTTCTCAGTTGCTGTGTCCTGCTATTAAAGTAATTGGTCTCTGTTCCCTGTCTGACCCAGAAGGGGATACAGATAGGGGTAGTCATCTCACTTAACCAGTCCAGCAAAGAACTGTCATGTTCTCATTTAAGACCTTCCTTTCCCAACCCACATTCCCACCCCAGTTTTAACCAGGGAAGTTTGGTAAGAAAGTGGAGCCGTAAGTGCAGGCAGCACCAGGATTCATTCTCTGTGAACAAACACCTCAAGCAACTCATAAGAAATAATAAGAACCTTCTGATTAAAGCAGAAGCTTGGAGTCAGACAGCTTTTGTTTCAGACTGACTTTCAACAGAATCTGAGTGACTTTGTGGCAAACAAAGAATCAAAACCAGAGGAAAATGCTTCTGAGGTTTCACTGCTGAAGTATTTCTGTTGCTGGTGCTGATAAACATGTCTGAAAAAATCTCCTGAAAACTACAGGGAGTCTTGACAATGTACGTGTAGATCTCCCTTCCTATGGTTGCCCCACCATAACAGCCCAAGCAGGTTGTATTGTTATTGTCTTAACTCACAATTAAACCACCGCAAGTTCCTGGGTACTCCAGGATTGTAAAGATTTCCTTTTGTCCTGACAAGAAACATTACATACTTGAAAGAGCAGCAAAGGCTCCTATGTGAATGTGGATGCTTCTCATGCTAATCTTGCAGGAAAGTGGTTGTAGTTGGATACAGGACTTTGATGAAGCATAATATAAACTCAGCATCTTGTTCATGTAGACCAGGAGATTAAAGTCTCTAGGCTGGGCTTCTTGCCACAGAGAGTGAGCACAAGCCAGTGTACACCTCTCTGACCAAGTCATTAGTGCTCTCATAAAAGAAAGTATTCATTAATGCAGTACCCTTTTCTCTAAAACTATTTTTAATCTCATTTCTATTTCAGGTTAAACTGAGTCAACCCTTCAAAATGTCAGTTCTAAAGCTCCCTACTCCCCACTGAGTGCTTCAGCTACTGAGCTGCAGAACCAAGCGTCTTCCTGTCAAAGTGGTAAGACAAAGTTTAAAAACCATCTTGGCAATTTGGGCACTTGCAGAATTGGGCAAATAACAAGCAAGAAGTTTAGGTATTGCATTTTGGAGGTGGGTGTTTAAATCCCTTGTCTGAGCTGAGCTTTGCCCCTTGGTATTTTCTTCAACTGTAACATGAGAATTCTCATTTCAGAATCCTAGCGTTAACCTCTCCTCCCCAATCTGAAATGCTGTGCTGGAACTAAGCAAGGAACAGACCACCACCTAGTGACACATGAGAAAATTACTCATCTGTTACGAAACAACCTAAATGTTTTATTTGATCATGTTTGAAATTCAGAAAACTGCTACAATTCAAATATTTCATTTACAATTTAAGCAAAGCCTATTCTAAATCTGATTTAATTGCTGTTAAGGATGCTGAGAGGGATCAAAGGGACTGTAGTGACAGGACAAGGGGTGATGGGTTCGAACTTAAAAGGGGAAGTTCAGGTTAGACCTAAGGCAGAAGCTCTTTCCTGTGAGGGTGCTGAAGAGCTGGCACAGGGTGTCCAGGGAAGCTGTGGCTGCCCCATCCCTGGCAGTGTTCAAGGCCAGGCTGGATGTGGCTTGGAGCAACCTGCTCTAAGTGGAAGGTGTTCCTGGCCATGGCAGGGGGTTGGAACTGGATGATCTTGAAGGTCCCTTCTAACCCAAACCAGTATGGGAATCTAAGTATCCAATAACTTTTCCTAGACTAACTGAAGGAATACAAGAATTCTGCTTGATAAAAGCAGGCCTTACTGCTGATTCCAGTGGTTTTCCATGAACTTCAGCTGCTTGGAATCTGGATTTTATTAAAACTGCTTGTTCCACTTGCTGTTTTCCTGTATTCACAATCAGAATGTAGCACAAGGAGAATAAATTAAGAGAATAGTTCAGAAAGGGCCAGATCAACAGTGAAAGCTCACATTAGCACGTGATGACAGCAAGCCTCCAAATCCTAATAGCCTTCATGGTTGCCAATGATCTTTTAGACTAACTTTTCTTTATCAGTTATCAGAAGTTATTAATAACTGTGGTTATTTTTTTTTTTTCAATATAATCAAAATCCTGAACTCTTAGGGAAGAAATGTTTCACACAGAGTTTGAATGTGCACAAAGGGAAGGAAAAGTTATTTTCTCTCTTTAGGTTCCATAGACAGAAAATTACTTTTGCAGTACCTGTTGAATTTTATTCCGATTTTCGCACCCATTATGAAAACTCTGCAAATTGATGAATAATGAGCATCTTTATTTCCAGTTAGCTTAGAAGGACCCTCGAATGCTCCGGAGAAGGGGTTAATTCTCTTTCTTTTTTAAATCCCAGTTTCTGATACAACCATTTACTTCCACCTATGCTAGTTTGTCAGCACAGATTCATTCTGCATTTTCACTTGAGAACTGGAATGGATTCTATTTTCTAAGCGAAACCAACCTAATGCTCTGTTTCCTGTACAAGATAGATCAGTTCTTAAATAGCTTTGCAAAACAGCTTCAATCTAACTCGGTTTATTGCAGTTGCAGGTGTTGTATTACTTCTCAAAGGGGACATTTTTCCCATTGACTGTCAGGCAGCCGTGCCCTGGGAGCGGAGGGGCCCCATCCCGCCTGCTGTCTCTGAGCGCTGCCCGCCCCAGCCGCAGCCCTCCAGGCGGCTATGGAGGGAAATAAGAGTGAGGCAGGATTGCTCCGCCCGCTCTGCCGCCGAGCCCCGGCCTG
>JANRGW010003357.1:0-12846 GCA_024733675.1 Psilopsiagon aymara
GGGGGGTCCGGCAGCGCCGAGAGGAGCGGAGCTCCCCCGGGGAAGCACCGGGACTTCCCTCTACCGCGACGCCCCCGATGCGGAGCGGAGCCGGGGGGAACCCCGGGGCATCCCCGGCTGCACCGAGCGCACGGCGCGTCCCGCACCCGCACGGGCAGCCCCGTCCTGCCCCAGGGGCTGGCGGCGACCCCCAGGGGTCGGGATGGGGACCCCGCAGTGGCCGGGGGCTGCTTTGTGCCCATCCTCGCTGCGGTGCCTGGTTTGGAGCGCCGGGGCTGAGGACCCCCCCGAGCCCAGCGCGGGGCCCCGGGAGCCGCATCCCAGCAGCAGGGTCCCCGGGATGGAGCAGCCCCGGCGCGGGTCATCGGCTCCCGGCTGAGCCCGGTGGGATCCCGCCGCCTGCGCGGGGCTGGTTCCCGGTGCCCTTTGTCCGCTGGGAGCCCTGGTCCCTGCTCGGGGACTTCGAGGAGGCCGGGGGGGGGTGGCTGCAGTACTGTGACCTTGGGGTGTTTTGGCGTGGTTGGGCCGTGTCACACAGCACAGTGGTCAGGGTGGGCACCAGGACGACCCTTGGGTGAGTACCTCAGCCCCTTGGCACTGGTCTGGGTGCTCCAGGAGCCCTCCTGCAGCACAGAGCTTTGCTGATGGGTGCCACGCGCCCCCTTTTACACCTCTTCAGCCATGGAGAGCGTCTGCATCCTGCCTGGATGGCTTCACCACCACGGTCAGGCTGGGGATGGGATGGGGACGCGGTGGGAGCTACGGCTGGGGAAGCCGGGCTGAGCCGTGGCCTTCTCTGGGAGCCACCCTGGGACCTCGCCGCACGCTCAGCTCCAGTGAATTTCCTTTCTCTGTTTTCATTTCTTTCCTGCTGACGTTTTTCCCCTCCGGAATCAAGGGCTGGATGGGGACCATGGTTACGGGGTGGTGTGGGCAGCCCGACCCCGCGGTGGCACCGGGCAGGGGACCGCGGCACCCAGCGTGCCCCGGCACCCTCGAAAGGGGAAAACCCAGCGTGTGCCATGGGCGCTGCAGAGCCGGGACACGGGAACCTGCTCTGCCTCTGCCCTCACGTGTTTCCCATCGCGCTCCCCGGGGGCTGCCGGCAGCCGCTGCTCGCCTGGAGCCGGATCCGTGCCGGGATGCAGCGGCCGTGAGCGAGCGAGCGCAGGAGCCATCAAACGCAGCGACCTTGGCAGGGCCGGAGCTCAACCGCTGGCTCAGCCTGAGCTGACTCCGCTGTTGCAGCCCAGCTGCAGGAGGTGGCTTCTCTCGGCCCCTCGAGGCCTCATCCTACCGGATCCGGAGCCCCGAGCAAGGCCACCGATGGCAGGGGGACGCGTGGGCCGTGCTGGCCCTGTCCCATCCCATCCCATCCCCGTCCCATGGCCATGCTGGCAGCCGGAGCTGTTCTGCCCCTCGGTCTGACGCTGTCCCTTTGCTGTCTCCGTCTCAGATGCACCGAGCTCAGCTGAAGCCGCCGTGGGTGAGAGCTGCGGGGTGACAGCCGCAGCAGCGCGGGACCATGCATGCAGCAGTGCAGATCCCGCTCCGCGCCGTGACCGCGTGGCTGCTCCTGCACAGCCTCCTCCTGGCCTCCCGTCCCCGCTCAGCCACAGCATTCCCCAAGGGCTGCTACCCCTCGGAAGAGGAGGGGCTGAAGACGTTCCGCTGCAGCAACGCTCGGCTGACCGAGGTCCCCAGGGACATCCCCAACGACACCAACAAGCTCTATCTGGACTCCAACCGAATCCCCTTCCTGCCCCGTGACGCCTTCCGGGACCTGCCCCTCCTGCTGGAGCTGGATCTGTCCCACAACGCCATCGCCAGCGTCGAGAGCGGAGCTTTCCGGGGCCTGGCAGAGCACCTCCGCTCTCTGGACCTGTCCTCCAACAAGCTGGTGTCCGTCAGCAAAGACACCTTTAGCAACCTGAAGGCCAAGGTGAACCTCTCTGACAACCCCTGGCTCTGTGACTGTGGGCTGCAGGAGCTCATCCGCACGGTGGAGCTGGCGGCCGGCTCCTCCGGTGGCATCGTGTGCGAGTCCTCGGCACAGGAGGAGCACGTGGGCAAAGCCTTCCTGCAGGTGATCGCCGACACAGACCTCTGCAATGTCTACAAGAAGACCACGGACGTCGCCATGCTGGTCACCATGTTCGGCTGGTTCGCCATGGTCATCTCCTACCTGGTCTACTACGTGCGGCAGAACCAGGAGGACGCCCGGCGGCACCTTGAGTATCTCAAGTCCCTGCCCAGCAAACAGCGGAGGTCGGAGGAGTCGTCCACCATCAGCACCGTGGTCTGAGGCACCGGTGGGACGCGGCTCGAGGAGCTGCCACGGCCCCGGGGTCATTGCACAGGAACAGCAGTGGATTCGCTTGGTTCTCCTCGGGGAAGCAGCATCCGGCAGTGGGAGCCATGTCCGGCTCTGGTGCAGCAAGAGGTGAAGCAGGGATGGTGATGGGCACGGGCAGCAGGCACTGAGCATCCACCCGGAGCAGAGGGACCATGGACACCCTGGGGTTCAGACTTCATTTCAACCCATGGAATTTCCTTTGCAGGGATCCCTTGGGCCATTGGTGACGTTCATGTTTTAATCCCTCCCCAGCTGCCCAAGGGATGGTCCTGGTGGCATGGGGCAGCCGCTGCTGGGCTCCCTGCCTGCACCCGGAGCAGGATGGCCATGGGGCCAGAGCCACCGAACCAAAGGGTGGTAACAAGAGGTGGGGACACATCAGTTGGGAAAGGGGCAGGTCCTGGGTACCCCGCTCCAGCTCTGGAGCTGAATGGTGCTGCCCCATCTCCTATCCCAGCCCCTGCTGCTCCGCACTCGTTTCCCAGCACCCCTGGTGCAGGCGGAGCAAGGCACATGGGGGGGGGGTCCCACTTGGAGATGGGCGGCTCATGGGCAAACCCAGCACCTTCCCCCTTGGAGCACAATGTTCTTATGAGAAGCAAATGGGGAACGAAGCTCCCCCGGGGATGAGCTCCCTGGGGCCGCCGAGGGATGCAGGGGCTGCTGGAGGGGACCTGAGGGGTGCAGGCAGTGGGTCCGGCACTGCTGGGATGTTGGGGGGAGCAGGATTCCCCCCAGTGCTCCCTTGGGACCGCGCAGGTTCGTGTTCGCTGCCCCCATGCGCCTGCTCCCGCCTCCCTCTCGAGGGCTCACAAGCTGCCGACCGCTCACTGTGAGGGGAGCGGGGATGGAGGAGCTCCTCCGCCCTCTCCCCACTCCCGCAGGAGCCTGAATCTGCCCTAAAATACCCCAAAGTCCCTTCTTGACGCTTCCAGCGTTGGGCTGCAGGTTCCTGGTGTCAGCTGGTAGAGGGGAGGGCGCTGGTGGCCAGCGGGGGATCAGGATCGGTGCCCACCTTTGGGTGCACAGGATCCAAGCAGCAACTCGGAAGCAAAGCCAAGAGCAGACCCAGGCTCCTCCAGCTGTGTCTGAGGGCTGGGTTTGATGGGTTTGCTCTTGTTTAAAACCAGCTGAAGCTCAAACTGCCTTAATTCACCCCCAGCACCAACCAAAGCTGCTTGAGCATCCCCTGGACCGGGTCAGGCCCGGCTCCGGCTGCTGCCCGTGCTCCAGCGGGAGCAGTGGTTTGGAGCCAGGTGGGAGAAGCCCCTGCTCCCTTCCACGAGTGCCTCCATCCCCAGCACACACCAGGGGCTCTGCCATGCACAAGCACCTCAGCCCCAGCTCCAAACCAGGCACCCCCGGGGCCCACAGCCCCACGGCAGCTCCCCACATAGAACCAGGGGTTGTGGGGCCCCAGCCCGAGGCACTGCCCTGCACAGGCATCACTGTGCTGCCCATCGGACCCAATGTGTGTTTTGTTTAAGGGACCTTTTACGTTCTTACTTTGTACAACAATAAAGTCGGCTTTTACTTTGGAGCCCGTGCCCGTGTGTTTGTGTCCACGGGGGCATCACCCGGGCCCTGGTGCCATCCTGGCTCTAAAGGAAGGGTGAACGGTGCCTGCGCCAGCCGATGCCATCCCAGTCTGTGCGCCCCGGGGCTGGAGCTGGAACACGATACGTGGTGCTGCCGGTAACCCTGCCCTCACCTGCAGCAAGTGAATGCTGCCCGGCTCCTGCGCGCGGCTCAGGTCACAGCGCCCGAGCCGCGTTGTGCCGGGGCCCTGCTCTGCCCTCCGGTCCCCACCGATCGGACCTGGGCAGCACATGGGGCAGACACCACCACGGTTGGGGGGGGATAAACCCATCCCGATGGCCACGGTCCCGCCGGTCCCTCTTGGGGCAGTGGTTTGCCGGAGCCGTTCCCTGCGCGGCGCATGCAGATGCGCGGTGGGAGGGGGCAGCCGGGACCTAACGCGTTGTGACAGCTCCTGCTCGGGGACATCAACCTCGTTTGTCACTCGCTGTCTCCAGACGCGGGCCCAGGCTCCCAGCAGATGGCTGCTGTCCCCACCCCGGGTCGCTCCGGGGGGACCCTCCTCGGGAGCAGCTGGGGAGGGCCGGGGGATGCTGCTGCCACCCGGTCCATGGGGCTGCAGCTCCCCCAGGGGCTCCCCATGGGGATGGATAACGCTGAGCCCCCGGGGCCAGCCCTGCCCTGGGGCACAGGGAGTGATTGGGATGGAAAGCACTGGGATCCTTACAAACCCCATCAGCGTGGGGAAGGGAGGTGGATTCTGGTGGCAGCAATGGGGTGGTTGTGGAACCCCCGTGGATGGGGGAGTCAGATATGTAAGAAACCTCATAAAACCCTGCAATAGCTTTGGAAAGAGAGCCTGGATTGGGATGGACTCAGCTTTATGCTGTTGGCAATGTTTGGTATTTAATCAGGTGCTAAAAGGGAACAAGGAAGAGCAGAAAACGGATTACGGGGTATTTCCAGGAGGTGCCTGTGGCCAAGCCGGGGTGTTGGAGGGGTCTCAGGATGTGGAGAAATTTGGGGCCGGCAGCCTGCAAGGCCCCTCCATGGCTCCATCCCAAAGAGGGGTTTTCTCATCCCACTCTTCCAGCACTTGCTGCTGTGGGCGAGCTCCTGCCTCGGCGTTGGTGGGTACGAGGGGTTCAGTGTCAAAGTCAGTGCAGCGATAGAATCATCCATTTTAATGCTGCATTCCTGGGTAATTCCTTTCCTGATTTATCTGCTGGGATCAGCAACGGCAGCATTAGCAGCTGACCTCCTTCTGCAGCATTCCACACGCTGGTGCATCTGTTATCGCCTTCCAAGGTGCTCTGCCCGTCGCACGGGGCACACATGGAACTGCCTGTTCTGCCTCTCCGGGGTGGAAGAAAATGTGTCACTGGAGCAAGATGGGTCCTCACTGGTGGTGATACCTCTTCTGCTGCCTGGTCCTGACTCCCTCCGTAAGCCAAATGATGTTCCTGTTTGCCAGGGTCTGTGTATCCATGGGGTATCTGCTGATGGATCCATCCTCCCAGCAGTGCTGATGGAGGCTGCACGCCTTGGGATGCTCATTTGCTTTTGCTGTGGGGTTTAGAAGCAAGATAAAGCAAGGCTCTTGCCAGCCGCAGACAGAAGCGTGTTCAGCAGCCATGGCCCCAGTCTGCATCCTGAACTTTGAACTGATTAGATTTGGAAGAGGGAAGGAAGGATGTCTAATTGTTTAATTTCCACCATTATCAAAATCTTTATAAGTAATTAGGACTGATGGCAGCAATTACACTGTGATTAAGGCTGGTCCACACTTCATCAGCGGCCCTTCAGCTCTGCAGCCTGACTTATTTATCTCCACCACAAACAAATCCTTTTCCAGTGGCACTGCTGCCAACAACGAATCACAGTTATTCACTGCCTGCAAAGGACTCATTAATCCCGAGATGCTGCTGGTTGCAGGAATGGGGCTGCACAGAGAGTGTGGTCGCTGGGCTTCAGCGGGAGGAAATGTGATTTCAGTGGAGGGGAAACCAAAGCAGAGCTAAAAATGCCCCCTCTTCCCATGCCTGTGGTTCCGAGCTCAGTGCCTCAGCCGGCCACAAGCACCCCTCCTGCTCATTTTGCCTCGTGCAAGCTGAGCGCTGCTGAGCCACAGCATCAGCGCTGTGATTGATGCTCTTTAAGATGAGGTTTTGCCTGTTAGTAAAGGAGGGGGACCTGCAGAGCTGTCCCTCTCTGAAGGAAGCATCTTCTTGCCAAGCACTCTACCTGAACAGACTTGGTTCTCCTGCACATATGACATCCCAGACCCTCTTCCCACCTCACATGTGGGATTCCATCTCCGAACATTCGTCCTCACTGAGGCCTGGAGCTGCATCCCAGGTTATCACCATGCCACCCGGTCCATGGCACCTGCAGCATCAGCTGGAGGTCCTGGGGGACACAAACGACACCCTCAACTCTTGGCTTTGTTCTCAAGCCAAAGCAGCCTTGGGCTGTGCTCAGGGGGATATTCCCAGGGGATGGATTAGCTGGGGCTGCACCCAGCACTTCCTTGGCGCAGCTCCTCTTGTCTCAGGTGTGATGAGTCCCTGGGATGAGCTGATCACAGGGCACCTGAGCCAGCTCCTCCTCAGCCTTTCTCCTTTATAATCTGCTGAGCACAGGGCTGTGTTGTGTTGGGATGAGCTGCAAGCTGCAGTGTGTCATATGGATGTGCTGAGATCTGGTTGACTCCTTCTGCCTTCCATTTAGAGCAACATCCTGCTTGTGGGGTAAGAGAGATGCTGTGGGGAGCTCTGAGCCAACCGTCCCATCCGAGCGGAGGTGTCACCGGCCGGCGCAGGGGCTCTGCTGTGAGTGCTTTGACGTGTGTTCCTGAAGTGTGTCTCAAGTGCTTTGCTCCAGGCTGGGAAAAGGCAGAGGGGATGGGAGAACAATGGGCTGCAGGTTCCAAGTTGGCAGGTTACTCTTGTCATTTCTGGATGTTCCAAAGGGCTCTCGTGCGGTTGGGATGCAGAACGTGGGAAGGGCTGAGTTCCCGGAGGCCTGTGTGGGGAAGGGGACAGGAAGCCTTTAGTTCCAAATGAGCTATTTGCGAGGATTCGTCACTGCTCTTGGGGTGTTGTAATCGTCCTTTGCAGAGAGGGAGATCGGAGCTGCCTGCTTGGGGCTCCTTAAAGTGGGGCTTTGCAGGGCTGAACCTCGCAGGAGTGATTGTGGTCCCCCTGCCTTGTGCTGCGAGTGTTGGCTCCAGCCCATGTTTCCAAAGGCAGGTGTGTAAAACCAGAGCAGAGGAAGAAAAAGAGGATTTAAAGTGGGGAGGAAGGCTCCTGCACTTCCCCAGAAGCTATTATTGCATCTGAGGGAGGCAGAGAAGGATTGTAAGCACTAAAGGTGAGGTGAAGGCAGTGATCTGTAGAACCTCAAGTGTGATGGGAGCAAGCTGTGAGGGATGGCATGGCACCAGCACAGGGCTCAGTGACGTCCAGGGCTGTCACAGGCAGCCAAGGCTGAGATGGAGAGAACTTTCCTTCGGGAAAGGTCAGAGTGAAACTATTTCACATTTTCACAGGGTTCTCCATGGAATCAATGACACAAACTCCTCCGCCATGCAGAACTGCAATATTTGACCTATTTTTCTACTTTCAAGGCCCCCTGAAGAAGTCGATGCCCTGTAAGCGCTTCCCATACCTCCAGTTTTCAGGAGGAGGGAGGGAGTGTTCGTGAGTCGTTGCCATTGCACTGAGTAACTCCTCACTGCTTTTTTTCACCCCCATAATTTATGTATGTGGCATTCCTCTGCTGTGAAACAGGCTGAGGGATGCAGGCAGCAGTCGAGCCCGTCTGCTTAATCTGTATAAGCCCGAGCTGCGCACACAGTGTCCAGTTGGCAGTGAAGATAATCAGCCTACAGGCAGTTTAAATGCTCGTTAGAGTACATTTTATTCATCAGTATTTAATAAGTAATGATTCTGAAAAGCTCTGAGCGTGGTCTGTGCCCGCTCCAGCTCCTGCTGTGTTCCTGTCAAAGTGGATAAGTTAAACCGGGTTGAATTTGGTCGATTTTTGGATGAATACCCACCAAGGCATTTCTAGATGCCACAAGAAGTTGCAGTTATTGAGTAGGAGGTGCTCTTTTGCTTCATTTAGTCCTACATGCTGCAAAAAAGAGGGAAAGGAATGGCTCTGTGCTGAGAAGCTGGGCCTGGTTTTCCATGGCTCAGTGTGTGCAGGTATTGGGGTGGCTGTGCCACTGTCTCACAAGTGGCTTCAAAAGGGATCAGTTTTGGGGGCTGTGCTTCACAAGGGAGAGTTTTCTGGTGTCCCTGGACAAAGTGAGTCTTGAAGGGAGCAGCTCC
Source organism: Psilopsiagon aymara (assembly GCA_024733675.1). Lineage (NCBI taxonomy): Eukaryota > Metazoa > Chordata > Aves > Psittaciformes > Psittacidae > Psilopsiagon > Psilopsiagon aymara. The sequence goes on from JANRGW010003357.1 coordinate 8,233, forward strand.
TGGCAGGGAATGGCTTACAGAGGTTAAAATCGAGTTCTAAAAGGCCATGTTCTGGTAGCTCCACACAGCCCGTGCTCCCACCATAGCAGTCAGGGTTAGTGGTGAAGCTCCTGATAGTGGCAAAATACTCTTTACTAACAGTGCTTTATGAGCTAGATGATCAATTGCTGCAGATCCAGCAGTTAGCCTTCAAAATGAGACCAGAGTCAGGCTTCTCTGGGAAGGAAACTTTCCCATTATCTCAGTGCTTTGGCAAATCCTATCATCCGGTGAACTTGATGGAATTTCCAGCTGGTGTAAGAGGATCATCTGCTCATACAGCACCTGGGGCCAGCAGAGCTCTGCTCGCGATTTGGTGCAGCTGAAGGGGAAGATGGAGCAGCAAACACAGCAAGCAGCATGAGGCAGCTCTGCAGCCTCCCTGCAGGACTGACCTGCAGCAAGGCAAGCAAGCTGGGTCCTTCATTCTCCTATCTGCTGGGCTGTGGAATTTGTTTACCCTCTCTCTCGTTCTGAAGCCCCGATTTTGCTTTCCCGGCTGCTGGTGCCTGCATCCCAGCAGAGCTCCCACTGGTGGAGCAGTGGGGAAAGCCCTGAGCCAGTCCGTGTTCACTAGCACACCGTACAGCATTGCACAGAACACAGGGCAAGAAACGGTGAAAAACAGAGGGAAGGGCTTTTAATGTTTCGAAATCACAAAGATTAAATACTTCTTCCAGTATCTGCTAGAAATTGCTCATAGAGGTTCTGCTGGGTGTCATCACGGCACAGAATTCCACTACAACTCTCTGCCATCTCTCCCTGAGCTGTTTCCAGCTCCTTTACGTTCTCTGAGCAAACTGCAGCACAAAGCTGCAGCGTGTCTGGTGTCACCATCAAGAAACAGGCTCTCTGCACTAACAGCCACGTGACAAGCTTCCTTTTTGTTTTCATTGAATTCCTTTACCGTGCATGAACGCTTCAGTTCCTGCATCACTTTTACAGCTCAAGTGGTCCCCCAACACTGAAAATCTAGAGGTGAATGAATGAAGTTTTGCAACTGTTCATAAAGGAATGTAGGATTCCAGAATTGGCAGCTAACAATGAACAGGACATCCTAAAATGAGTTTTCCACAGCTGCTCTTTGGTTTCCCAGTTTCTGCTGTCAGTTTATCAGCAGAATCTAGCTCCGTACATCCTGACTTGAGGATCTGTACAAACCTGGCAGGTCACTTCGTTGTTGGGACTGTAAGTTCCAGGCTCACACACCACTGTGAAGAGAACACAGGCAGCACGTCAGGCAGCTCTCCTCCGCCTCGGCTGGGGCTGGGACCATCAGACACCACCACGTGCTTCCCAGCGCTCCAAAGGGAACCTCATCTTTCCTAAGCTCTCTGAGCCTGCCTCTCACTAAACCCCCAGCCTCCAGAACCAGCAGTGTGTGCCGCTGGCAAAAGATCTCTTTAAAACAGCTGGGTGTTCTCTAGCAGCTTTGTCTTTAAGGTCATTGTTCATTTGCTTTATACCCTGAGCACAGGCACTCACCAGTGACCTGGAATTAAAACCCCACCTCATCGCTTCCACTTCACTTGGAAACACAGTTTCACACCTGCAAATGTGCTAACAAATGCTTTTCTGTTCTTCTCTTTCTTAAACCTGCAAAGGCACTGTCTTTCTAAAAGATGAATGGAAACAGTGCTTTCCACATGGATATTTACCAACCCCTCTCCAGAGAAACCTGTGACCTGAGCTAATAAAGCCATACATGAAATTGTTGGACTTCATATTTACCACAGCAGCTTGCACAGCCCTGGTGGGTGACATCGTTCTTCCCAAAGCCTGGTTGGCAGCTGTCAATGTGAGTAACTGAGAAGCTGTTCTCCACATAGTGTATTGTAGGGACAGTTTGGAACTCGTGCTTCAAAGCATATGTCTGCTTCTTGAAAAAATCCCCAATTCGATCTCTTGCCTGAAATCCACAAACATTGGAGGAATGAAAGATGAGGCAGTTATTTGTTATTGATTTAATAACATCAGTTAATACTTCATCATCCTGATTCCCACATGCTCTGACCCATTATGTTAACTGGGAATCTTCTTCTGGTTTCAGGGGGCCTGAAATCAGTCCCAATGTGCAATCTGGTGGTGTGTATTAACATTAAAAAGCCAGAGAAAAGGTTTTAGAAGTCAGCTACATTGGACTTGCTTTAAATTGCATTCTGTTTATCAAATCATAAATCACACATTTAGTTTAGAGGGATGCAAGTTCAGTATATTAATACAAATACTAATTCTTATAATTCCTTATTCTTAGGGGTAAATATAAAGGACATAATGAGCCTGACTTCTTATTTTTAATCTGTTTGGATTAATTTGCTTTTGAAAACCTATTTTTCATCCTGAAATGAATTATTTGAAATCTGTGAATTGTCATTTACAATGATATTAATCCCATAAAGCGTGGGCGAAGCTGGATAACCACCAGTGAAATCAGTCAAACACACAAAGGCACAGGGTGGCTGACACAAACCTCTTGAACTCTCATGTTTGTCACATCTTCACAGTCGTAAGGAACCTGTTTGCAAACTTCCTCCCATCCTTGTGCAAAAGGATTGACTATGGGTTGGGGGAAAGCAAAAAGACATAGTTAAATGTGTTGAAGAATATGTTGCAAGGAACTCCAGTACCTCATGCAGGTATCTGTAGGTTCATGACCATTTTCCTTTTACAAGGAAAAAATCATGGAATTTCATCAGCTATCTCCTTTCAAGAAGCCTTTCCATGTGCACACCTTGAACAGAACATTTCTTGTTTAGGTTGTAAGAAGGCTGGTGCTACAGATTCAATGTATAAACAGCATTTTAGCCCCATCTGTGGGCTAGTAGGAAAAAATACAGGGACTCTAAAAGCAAACAGAGAAACAGCTCTCAAAGACTCACTTGATTTTAATGCATTTCAGGTGTTGTTTATTGCACTCTCAGGTTTATAAAAAGAAATGATCCCTCCCAAACACAGAAATCTGTTACCTTGAAAACTGACAAACAGTTCGTGCAGGAGGCCTTGGTTGGGTGTCCTGAGAGAATGGCATTTGTAGGAGGACTCGGTGATGTGACACGTCAGATCTGAGATGATGTTAGTTAAGATTTTCAGGAGCTCCTCAAAGAACTGCCCGTTGGCTCGTAGCTCACACTCCCTGGTAGTAAAGCGAACGAAGACCTGATACGTGTGGTCAGCTTCCCTGTATGCTGTAAGCAGAGAGACTGTGTGTGATCACAGACTGAGGCTTCAATAGAACCTTATCGTCTGTATCAGAGTACTTTGAAACATGGGCTCTTACTCAAAGCAAACAAACAAATAAGCCTTACTCATTAACCACAACAGAACAAATTTGGCTTTGCCAGAGCTGATGGGGAGTAAGAGAGGCCTTAGTTTGAAATGCCCAAGAATTTCTGTGCTTGTGTTATGAGGCTCTGCTCCCAAATACTAAAACAAGAAAGTGGGTGAATAGTGAAATAGCACAGACCAAGTGTGTCTGCAAAGTGTAGAGCCGCAACGGGCCGGGACTGTGCACAAGCATCCTCTGCAACTCTGCTGGAGGAGGGAACGTTTTGTAAAATGACTTAAAAAGTGTTTCTCAGACAGTTTTGGATACTATTTTGTGGTGGGGAGGTGATATTGTGAACAATGGTTACAAATAAGGGAGTGGCCTATGTTTGGTTTGGGAGTCTCTAGGGTGGGAGACTGCACTTGGACATGAGCTTCCTTTTCAGAGCTTGGGTCTGGCTGGAGCTGCTATAGTTCACTTGGTTCTTATCAAGGGGAGAGATTATTTTATGCTTGGTAGCAGTTATTTAAGGCATTTCCCAAAGCTGTGTGTGTATAAATATAAAAAAATAGAGATTTTTCTGTTCCGAGATAAAATATCCGCTAATTATTTTGTTATATCAAGCTTTGCCATCAATATGCACTTCACAAACCCACCAAACCACACAGGCCACGTGCATTAGTTGGCTAAGGAGCTAGCCAGCTTACCATACACCATGAATTTGTATGCCTCAAACATTTCTCTTTCTTCCTGTGTTGTAGTTTCTATGATTTTGTGAGAAAGAGTGCAAGTGTAGGCCCCAGACATGTACTCCTTAAACCCCAGCAACATCAGCTTTCCTGTTTCGGTAAGATTCACATGCAGTTGCCCTAGAATAGAAACAGGAAACACTTGATTACTGGAAATGCTTGGTTTCTGATGCTTTGCTCATTTAGGACATTTGAAGATGAAACCTTGCCCTTGTACATGATGACACTGATTCACAGTAGTCTGAAGCAGTATAAAATTGATGACCTTTAGGATTTACTGCAAAGTTTCCCTCTGTCTCAAGCATTTGGAAATTTTAGAGGGAGAAAAGAAACACAATCTAATGTCAGAGCTTATGGAAAGAATTGACAAAGGACCGAGTGACTCTTTGGACCCTCCATCCTACTGCTGGATGGTAGAAACAAAGAAAATGGGCAATTCCATGCACAGTAACCTCCTTAGCCATCTGTGGCTGACTTTTCCCCTTGTAAATAGAAACCAGAAACTATTTCTCTGTCTCAGCATATCTTCCCGATTGTCTTCCCCCCCCCCCCCCCCCCCCA
>JANRGW010003359.1:0-17071 GCA_024733675.1 Psilopsiagon aymara
CTTGTTATTTCCCTTATCATTATTATTATTGGTGGTAGCAGCAGTGGTTTGTGTTATACCTCAGTTACTGCACTGTTCTTACCCAAACCCGTGGGAGATACGTTCTTTCGATTCTCCTCCCCATCCCTCTGGGAGTGGGGGAAGAGGAAGCGGGGGAACTGAGCGAACGGCTGTGTGGTTGTGAGTTATGGTTGGGCTTAAACCACAACACACACTTAGTAATTCTCTTATTGTTTGCCAGCAATTTTACACCGAATAGTATTCAGTGGACTTTTCTTCTGCATTGATTTTCTATAAGTACTGACTTCAAAGGGTTAAATTATTTTTTTTTTTTATTTTAGTTTTTTTTTTTTTAGGGCTCTAGGATGAACATCAACTGTGGTCTTAAAAAAATTACATGCTAGTGGTATATCCATTAGACAGCTAGTGTTGTTGTCCTTGGTTCAGTAACTATGGCAGTTACAAATGCTCTTCAATGTACACTGAAGATATTATAAATTGTATTTATTATTCATGTGATCTTAAAAATTGGTCTAAAACCTGAAAGATATGTTTTGTAGTTCAGTAATTTTTTATGTACACTATGAAAGAACTAAGGGCTAGCACAGCTTGCTGCAGGTCATCAGATTTCCCCTTTGACCTTGTCTGATCTCATCTGTTTCTGTTCAAGTCTCCTTAAAAACCTACATCTATCCTGCACAAAATAAATACAGGAGAAAAACTCTTAAGAAATGCTCTTTATTCTAAGCCCAATGGACTGTCTTTATTCAATAGAGCTAAGTATTTGACTAGTATCTAGTTTTGCAATAAACAGAAGCTGAAATGTTATTTACCAGCTCTTCATGAACTGTTTATTCGTACCCACCCTCGGGATATTCCAGTAATATTGAATTACTCAGTATGATGTTGACAACTAATTCTTTTTCTTCTCCTAATTTCTGAAATGTGCTGTTATCCACTGTTTAGATCTGAGGATTAATTAGCGAGGACATGTGAGAATTTTGCAACAGAAGTGTAGACAAGTTAAATATAATGGGCCAAATTCTACCCTGAATTATACTGGTACTGCCCAGCTAATGAAAGCAGAAATACAGAATGCAGGTGATTAAATATTACTGCAAGATTGTTTTTTTGTGTGTGACATTGCTTTCTAAATCTCTTAAAAATACTTCAGGGTTTGGGTGAATTGGTTTAGTTTTCTTCCCTGTCAGTGTAGTGATGCAGTAATATCCTGCAATAAGAAAGGAAAAAGCAAGTGTAAAAATCCCTTGACATCAAATTATTTTACAGGAACTTAATAAGGAAGGAGTCCTACCGCTGTTTTCTTTCTCCATGAAATTCACAAGTGAAGGTAGGATTGTATTCCTATATTACAGTTATACAGGAAGAAGAAACGACGTTTGCATCAAGGCTTTAGAATGATGAATTAGAATTTGTTGATCCTGAGGACTGGTTTGTGCCTGGTCTCCTTGACTGCATGGAGTTTACTGAGGGAGTAGGGGAGAAAAAGAAATTTTAAAAAAAAATGCAAAGACCTAAGAAAATAAGGAATTAAAATATATGTATATTAAAAGGAGGGCACTAATTAAAGGAAATCCATAGCAGCTTTGCTCTTTGACCTGGAAAGACATGGTAGTTAAATTCAGAATAGGCAAGACGGGCTTGCAGCAACATAAGATATGAAGATGAGTAGGGGTATAAAATACCAAGAAGATAGGAGACTGATACACATATTTTCATCGCAGTGTTCCTTTGAGGCAGCTAGTGTTGAGAGATTTCACAGATAAAAATAACATTCCTATTTTGTTGCCTTTTTAAATTCAGCATTCCTTTTCAAAAACAGTTACAACACTAATTAGTTAATATCCTTAAGTATTTGTGCTCTAGACTAGTGTTCTACTTTAATATAGGGTTAAAATTAAGGCTTATTTTTGCACAGTTTTCTAAAGCAAGGCCTTAGGGTATACAAATAAAACTTAAAGGTAAATTATATTGTGATTATTCTCTAGGCATCAAAGACTCTGTGTTGAATGACCTACATTCTGCTATACTAAATTAAAAATAACCACCCTCATTTTATTTATCAGGAATCTCATACCAAGAGATGTGTTGTTCTGTATACTTCCCATAGTGGTAGACATTATATTATTGGAATTATCCCTGATCCTTCCTTTCCCTCCCTATCAGAGTTGCAGAATTAACTGAAATATCCAGCTGACTCATGATTCACAGTGGGCTCTATAAGAACTCAGACAACAGCCGCCATGGGGTACTTCGAAAATTGTAATCCTTCAAATTAATAAACCTTCAACTGAAAAGGACCAGACTCAGTTCCTAAAGCTTCCCTCTTAAATAAACAACCTCCAAATAGTTCTGGCTTCAGCCCCCCTTTGGCATTCCCTGACCCTTAGCTGGGTTATGCAGTCATTCTGGCATTACGTAGGCAGGCCCTCATCAGAGTGCCCTATCAGATCTGTTCTCCATGATGCCTGCCCTGTCAGTCTCTGTGTCTTGACAAGTCCCGTATCACCAGGGCTCTCATCACAGCTGCTTCCATGCCTGGGCTTCGACTTGCTTGTGATAGATGCTCAGCTCTGGGGACAGAGGAAACAGCAGTCAGTATTCCAGCTTTGACCTTTACTCACCAAGGTCATCTGGAGCCTTTTTCCTTCCTCTCCCTTTTCCCAGAGTACTGTTTCTCAGTCTCTCAGACATCACTGGCTGTAGCACTTTGGGAATTGCCTGTCCCCTGGATATGTTGCGTATAGGTTGTGTCAGTGTGGTCATGTCCACAGCTTTTCTGTTTTCCAGACTTCTACATTTGTGTCCAACCCATAAAGCTTGTTCCACATTTAGCTGTTTGAGCAGCAGGCAGTTTTCCTGGTGGTTGCTTCAATTATTAATTAATTGATATGTATTGTTTTGAGTCCTTAGGATACTGCTTAGAGCTCCTGTTTATCCCTGGAACTTTCAGCAGCATGGTAACTATGTCGTAAGCATCCTACTTTGTTGTATTCTTGCTGCAACGATTAGATCATTCCTCTGCTCAGATTCTTGATCCCACCAGTTTATTATGGCCACATGGCAAAGTGCGGAGGTTTCTCCTCTGGAACTTTGATCTAGTAGTCTGGAAAGGCAGAGCTCCACCTCTGGAATTCTAGTTTTACACAAACTAGAAAGGTTTACATGTGACTTACAGAGAGTGTGAGGACAAGCTAAGCTGTCACAAATCCCAGTAGCCACGATTATCTTGTGCATTCATTATGAAGAATAATATTCTATTCACCTATAACTTCAAAGCATAAAGGCAGTCTAACAAAAAGAATTTGTACTAGAGTAAGCATTTTTGCCGTCTCTTCTGTCTAGCCATTGTTACTCACTAAGGAAGGGTAGTGCTCCTTTGTGTCGTGAGTATGATTCAGTGAGTTTCTCGACACTCCAGGAAATGGGAACCTCTCCTTGGTCATCAGCAGGTGTCAGCAGTGCCATCTCTATCCCTTTCATGTTTTAGATTACGTAGTACACAGCTCTAAAGTTCAAGTCTCTGCATATGGGGTTGCAGTATAAAGCAGATCTGGCAGGAAGCAAATCATCGTATTCATCATTCTGGCTTTAAAAGTCTTTGTACCCTTTCTAGCTGTTGTCCTGTATTCAGTGAAATGCAAAGCGCCTTTGAGAAACATGATTTATTAATAAGATATATTTTTTAGTTTTTGGCAGGTTACATTCCAAAAAAAGACTCAGTGTGTCCTTATGTAATGAAATGCAGCACAATTCATGTCTCACCTCCTGCCACTGCTTTTAGAAATGGGTGGAAATGAGTAATTATCCATAAATGGCAGGCATTTCTCCATTACTTACAGAGAGTATTTTGACAGTGATGATTTAGGCTTTAAATGCGCTTTTAAAAGCTAATACCATTCATAGACCTGCCAGTTTCGGAACTTTAACAAGTGTCCCCTAAATTCTTCAATGAATTTATTAGAAAATTACTCTCTTTTAAATTCATCTCTACTTACCTCTGTCTCTCAGTGTCCTTCACATTTAAACCATTATTGTGGAGTTTTTTGTATGTGCTAGAGTATGAGAACTTGAAATTGAAGATTGCTTTGAGTATTATAATTTAAAACAAAAAAAGTTTGTGTTACGTGAAATTCAGGCAAGAGTTGAAGAAACACTAAACTGCTGCAGTGCCTCTAGCATCATCATGGTATCATTGTGACATGCTTAGGTCAGACTCCTCAGTGCAGTGAATGGGAGAAGAGAGCAGTTATCAGCTTTCCCAACAGCCCCCCACCAGCAGCTTGCTATGATGTTTTAGTACTCTGTGTGTGTGAGATGGAAGCCACTGCCCACACAGGCTCGTTCTTGGGGTCAAGAACATCCGTGTGGTAAAGCTGCATTGCAAGTTTCACTGGAAGTTACCACAGGAGTTTTCCTGATTGTTAAGTGACTCCCATATGTCTTGAATACATGGCTGAGTTTTCCAGTTACAGTTTTAGCTGCCTCTGCAGCTATATTTCAAGTGATAGCATTGCTGAAGTCTTCTGTTTCAAACACCTCTCTTCAGAAGTAATCTCTTATGTGGTGATTGGCCTAATATAATGTAGCTATGAACTTCATAAAAGCCATATTCCAGCTGCAATCACAGATTTGGAAATTTATTTTTTCTGATGGTCTCAGACAGTTGGGCTTTTCAGGAAGAGTGAGGGGCCATTTCTTCTTTCTTTGTTCTGTTTTTTAGAAGCATGTCAGAGGCAGGTATGCTAATTACAGAAAATAGTTTGTAGTGTAGAAAGTAGTTTTAAGGCTTAAAATTTACAGATTTATAATTTGTTCTTCATTGCTTATACATGCATTGAATAATTACATAATCTCCAGTAATATAAACAGGTGTATATACCATAATTTTACATTAAAAAAATCATTTTATTGTTATTTGATTTTCTGATGATTTTACTTCCATTGTCTTTTGTTCATCAAAGCACCATAAGTAGAAGCTACTTGCATGCATGGACCGCTTTGGACAATAGTCCACCCTAACTTCAAAATTTCACGTACTGTTAGAGTGGGAATTGTATGTTGGCTGATTCTTAGCTGTCTTTCCTATCTATGTGAATAAATATCTGTGTAGACAGAGAGAAAATATATAAAGACTATCTTTGACAGTATGTTTTTATATATATATATTATTTGCATAATATTAATATAATTGTAATGGACTTTTCCATATGCCAAGGAAAAAATACCTGCTTTAGCCCCCAGTAAACTCAGTGAAATTACATATTGTCAAATCAGGTTATTTAAACTTGGGGATTTCAAATATGGGGTAAGAAAGCAGATTTTGAGAAGATGGCAAGAACACTGGCGGCATCTGAAATGCTGTGAAAAAATTAAAACTCTCCATGTGTAATACATGCATACACCAGCTGATATAATAGAAATTACTTTCTTGGAGAGGCAATAGAGATCAGATTTAGACTCAGTGTATACTCAGTATATATTGGTTGCTCTTCTGTGTTACTGATCAATAGCAGTACTGTATCTAGCTCAGTTTTTATTCTGAGAGTATGATAGCACACTTTTGCTTCAACTAAAGAGAATTTCTGATGAACATGGAACTCCGCTTCCTTGTGCTTTCGTTTTTACCATCACTCAATTGCTTTATTTGAGCATGCTGAACTTAAGGACTTATGCTAAAAATAAAAATAAAAGAATTTTTCCTTCTGCTGGTGCGACTGAAATGTCACTGAGCAATGACATTATTCAAAGCCCAAATTACTAGTGCAGTGCAAATATTGTGAGGTTAACAGTTCATTTAATTCTGCAGGCTTAATTTTGTTCAGACCGAGAAGGCTTCTCAGTTTGCACTTACATTTGCTACAGGATATGCATTTGCCAGTTTTGTGAAATGAAGGGCAAGAATGAGATTCTGACCCACTGGATTCTGCAAGCTCTAAGAGTATTTGCCGTAATTTCTATGGGCACTGAACCATAAGGCTGGAATGCAATGAATTGCAAAAGTGCCAAAAGGAACACATTTGTTACAAAATACATAGGTGTGCCAGTAGAGTTTTGAGTCTTCTAATCTTGGGATGGTGTGCGTAGAAATAGAGAGATTCTGTTTATCTTGTCATGTTGCATAGAAAAAGTATCTGAAATTGAAGTAGTTTGAGCTGTATTCTGTAGTTAGTTCTCAAAATAAATGATCTTTGCTAACTTGGTAGAAATGATTGATTATTCTCTAAGCACCACTTTATAGTTGGGAACATAGAGACTTGCTGGTATGCTTGAAACAGCATAAACAACCCGTCATTTTATAACATTAGCTGAGCATTAATTACTCAGGAGTTTTACCACTAAGTGTTGTAGCATCGATTAATAGGTGGGAATTTGAAAGTTTTACAACTCTCACTCAATGCCCATATAATGCATGACTGAGAGCATGGGGAATGCTCAGAGCTCAGGTTTCAGTACGTCTCCTGTTAATTCTAATTAAATAGCTCCCATTCTTCTCTTCCAGGATCTAAAGTGGTTGCAGTAGATTTCATGGGTTTCACATTCAAAAATAACTTTGACAGGCACAATAAATGTGATATGTTTATTTAGCATAGGTAAGATGTGAGTGTAAAATTCCTCCATAATTAAAGATGTGGGTTTGGGGGCTGGAGAGGAATTCCATTCATTATTTAGGACTAACTGATGCCTATTTGCACTCTGACTGATGAGCTCTAATGGTGACAATTGTTGACATTGCTCCTGAAAGGTATCTCCACTGCTCCTTTCCTCACTGACATGGCAGAACAAGATGCATGTTCCCATGTGTTGCTTCAGTTCCCAACCTCACATGTGACTTTAAACCACCAGTGCAACGTATTTGTTCAGAGATGATGGATTGAAAACTCACCCAGCTGTGGTCCATGCACGCTGCCTTGTATTGGCTTACCTCTGATCATTGAACGTGAGCTGGTTTTCCCTCCTAGAAGAGGTACAGGGGGATTAGCTTTCTAAGCATACAGTAATGAAGAGTGTCACTGAAACTTCCTAAAATATCTATGATAGGGCTTGATTAGGAGGAAGAAAACAAAATCAGAAGTATCATGAACTACAGTGAACTTTGTTCTTTCTTAAGGGCAGGGAGGAAAGCCTCAGATGAAGCTGGGCTGATGAGGCTTAGAGCAGATACCAGGGGAAGGCTCTGTGTATGGTGGATGCATATATGCAGTTCCCAAGGAAGTTCTACAAACGCAGTGGATATTTAAAAATGCCAGACGAAAAATAACTGCAGTTGTGCTTTTTCATTACAAGCAGGATCCTAACATTTTAAATAAGTATCCCTGTCATAGTCTTCAACAGAAGATCAAAACCATGGCATTTTAACATCAAAAAGCATATTCTGGTTTGGGGTTTTTCTCAGTGAAAAGCACCCCTTGCTGTGTCTTCTTTTTTTGTTCTCTTTTTTTCTTTTCCCAAAGACTAAGACATTCAGACTCTGGGGTTGAGGCTGTTTATGTCTCTTCTTTTCAATAGATGTTTGACAGCTGATCCCGAGAGAGGGTCTCTCAGTCTTTAAAATTTTATTAAGCTGCAATATTTGGAATTTTGAGGCTAGACTTTAGCCTTTGAGAGAAAGTATTCAATGGCATGAATCTTTTAAGATGCAGTGCTGCAAAAGATGATTTCAGTAATTTGCCACAGACCATTTGTCAAAGGGACGATGAGTCTTTGTGAGCAATATATGGGGGGAATAAGCTTCAATTTTTTCATATGGCAACATTGGAAGAAACGCTGTTATGTCTGAGTGGTTTACATGGTACTTAAAATAGCTCAGGTGGCCTCCAAGGGAATATAAAGACCACTTTTAAAATATAAATCTCAATTTCGGGTCAGGCTGGACAAAGAAAACAAAGCAATTTAGGAGAACTACTCACCGATTTTTTATCCCAATTTGTAAGCTTGTAAGTGTAGGTGAAAGCCAGGCTCAGTTTTGGCCTGCTTAAAGGAATCTATTCTACCCTACCTGGTATATAAGTGTTGCCATTTAGTGTCTTTTAAGAGTTTTGCAAAAGGTCAGATTCTGTTACTGTTGCTAAGATTAAGAGGAATTTTTCAGTAAATTTTCCGTGTAAAGTATATATGAACACGAACAAGCAGATCAGGAGGGAAAAAAGAATCCAAGCTGAACTTTCTGTAAACTATCTCTGCTACCGTGAAACCTGACTGAATTTTTCAATCATGGGACTGATCAAAATATTTTCTTAATGGAGATTGATATATGAGCATAAGTATGGTATAAATATACAGTAGAATGCAACTTATCCAGGTTCGGAAAACTTGGGTGAGAAAGTCTAATAAATTCCTGTAAAATTTTAATTTTTTTGCAAGTATATTGCCTGATACCAGTTTACCTATTATGCAGATGCTTTAGTGCAATCACAATGCTTCATTTATATTCCAGTGATACACATTGGTTCACTATTATATTCAAGATCTAAGTTATAATGAGTGCTTTGGTGGTGTAAATCACATCCAGATCTATTCTACTCGGTTCTATTCTGCTATAAACTTCTGCAAATACCAATGTTGGGATCCATGGAAGAAAGTTTAAATTGCTTTTTGTTCTCACTCTGTTTTACAAGCTCAGGAGTGTTGGGTCCCGGCTAGGAGGAAGTGCAGCAGGAGGGCTAGGAGACCTCCGTGGATGGATAAGGAGCTGCTGAGGAAACCTAGAGGGAAAAAAAGAGGCTTATAAAAGCTGGAAGTGAGGACAGGCAGCATGGGAAGAATACAGGGGTGTTGTCTGGGAAGCTAGGGACCAGGTCAGGAAGGCTAAGGACCACTTAGAATTAAACTTGGTTAGGGATGTTAAAGATAACAGGAAGGGATTCTGTAGGTACATTGCAAATAAAAGACAGGCTAGGGACAATGTGGGCCCTCTCCAGAAGCTATCAAGAGAACTGGCTACCCTGGATTTGGAAAAGGCTGAGGTTCTTAATAACTTCCTTGCCTCATTCTTCACTGGCAAACGCCATGACCACACCACACAAGTCTTGGGAGGCAGATGCAGGGACTGTGAGAATCAAGACCTTGCTCCCACTGTAGGAGAGGATCTGGTTCGAGACCATCTTAAGAACCTGAATGTGCACAAGTCCATGGAACCTGATGAAATCCATCTGTGGGTCCTGAAGGAGCTGGTGAATTAAGTTGCTAAGCCACTGTCCATCATATTTGAAAAATCATGGCAGTCAGGTGAAGTTCCCGATGACTGGAAAAAGGGAAATATAACCCCATTTTCAAGAAGGGGAAAATGGATGAGCCGGGGAACTACAGACCAGTCAGTTTCACCTCTGTGCCTGGCAAAATCTTGGAGCAGATTCTCCTGGAAGGCATGCTGAGGCACATGAAAAACCAACAAGGTGCTTGGTGACAGCCAGCATGGCTTCACTGAGGGGAAATCCTGACTGAACAATCTGGTGGCCTTCTATGATGGGGCTACAGAACTGATGGACAGGGGTAGAGCAGTTTATGTCATCTACCTGGACTTGTGCAAAGCGTTCAACACTGTCCCACACAACATCCTTGTCTCTAAGTTGGAGAGACATCAGTTTGATAGGTGGACCTCTCGGTGGTTAAAGAGCTGGCTGGATGGCCACACTCGAAGAAGATAGGCTGAGAAAGTTGGGGCTGTTCAGCCTGAAGAAGAGAAGGCTGTGTGGAGACCTCATAGCAGCCTTCCAGTATCTGAAGGGGGCCTATAAGGATGCTGGGGAGGGACTCTTCATTAGGGACTGTAGTGATAGGACAAGGAGTAATGAGTTCAAACTTAAACAGGGGAAGTTTAGATTGGATATAAGGAAGATATTCTTTACTGTAAGGGTGGTGAGGCTCTGGAATGGGTTGCCCAGGGCAGTTGTGAATGCTCCATCACTGGTGGTGTTCAAGGCCAGGTTGGACAGAGCCTTTTGTGGCATGGTTTAGGGTGAGGTGTCCCTGCCCATGGCAGAGGGATTGGAATGAGGTGATCTTAATGTCTTTTCCAACCCTAACTATTCTATGATTCTGTGATTCTACACTGAAGTACAGTGCAGCATCAGCATAAAATGCAGATAAACTGGTGGAAAATTAAGTTAGCAGCTGTGGTTTTCCCTTCTTTAGGGAAGATCTGTAGTGGTAAATATAGTGCCAATAGGGGAAAAAAACGTAATATTAACGTATCTCATTATGAATGACTTTCTCATTCATCACTGCAGTAAGCCAAATGTTCTCCCTCTTGGTGTCACATCAGTAGGGAATTTTCAGCTACAAGGATCCACAATGTCTTTATCTACTTTCTGCCTTTGAGCAGACCCAAATGACATAATGACAGTGTCTGGTGCTGGGGAGTGAAAGTTTCAGCATCCATTTGCCCTAGCTCCTTCGCCAGTACACTCTCTCATTACTAGGTACTCAGTTTAAAGATACAGACTAACCAATTTCTTGTTAAGGTTGTAGTGAAGTTCTGAAAAAGAAATTATTGTAGAAGTAGAGTAAATTTGTTTTCCTTACAGATAAGTGTTCAAGAACTATGCTATTGTAAGAGAGGTGGTAGAATTGCTCCAGCTTACATTGAAAGTAGAGGAAATGCACAGGCACGTCTTTACATCTTGAAGTTGTCCAGAAAGCCCACTTATTCTCCTGTGTGTCAGAATATTGTGCTGTAAGTGCTGTACATACATCACTGGGGGAGATTAGACTATCTTGAGGTATTTTAATTCCACTGTATTTTCAGTTTCCTTAAATGTTACAAATACACATACATCCTCTTGCAACCTCATTTTCTACTGCAGTTTATTTTCCAGTGCTTTCTTAATTATACCAGTTGCAATGAACATGTTCATTATTATATCAGTTTTGTGGTGCAAGATTTTTATAGCAGGGGGGTTACAGGGGTGGCTTCTGTGAGAAGCTGCTAGAAGCTTCCGCCATGTCTGACAGAGCGAACGCCAGCCAGCTCTGAGATGGTCTCAATGCTGGCCAAGTCCGAGACCATCAGCAACGGTGGTAGGACCTGTGGAATAACTTATTTATTTAAGAAGGGAGACAGTTGCTGTGCAGGAGCAGTTGTAGCCAGAGAGAAGAGTGAAAATGTGTAAGAGAAACAGCTCTGCAGACCCCTAGGTCACTGAAGGAGAGGAGAAGGTGCTCAAGCTCCAGAGCGGAGATACCCCTGTAGCCCATGGTGCAGACCCTGGTGAGGCAGACTGTTCCCTACCGCCTGTGAAGGTCCGTGGTGGAGCAGATATCCACATGCCCATGCTGGAGCAGAGGGATGCCCAAAGGAGGCTGTGACCCTGTGGTAAACTCACACTCAAGCAGGCTTCTAGGAGGACCTGTAACCCCATAGAGAGAGGAGACCACACTGGAGTGGGTTTGCTGCAGGAGTTATGACCCCGTGGGGAACCCACGCTGGAGCAGTCTGTTCCTGAGGGACTGCACCCCATGGAAGGGACCCACTCTGGATCAGGGGAAGAGTGTGGCCAGTCCTCTTCCTGAGGAGAAGGGAAGGGCAGAGACAATGTGTGATGAACTGTCCACAACCCCACTCCCCATCCACTTGAGCCACTGTCAGGGAGCAGGTATTCAGGAATAAAGTTAAATTCAGGAATAAAGTTAAACCCAGGAAGAAGGGAGGGGTGAGGTGAAGGTGTTGTAAGTTTTAGTTTTTTATTTCTCATTATCCTACTCAGATTTGATTGATAGTAAATTAACTTTCCCAAGTCAAATCCATTTTGCCCATAATGGTAACTGGTGGGTGGTCTCTGTCCTTATCTTGACGCATGCGCCTTTCATTGTATTTTCTCTCCACTGTCCAGTTGAGGAGGCGGAGTGTCAGAGTGGCTTTGATGGGCACCTGGCATCCAGCCAGGGTTAACCCACCAAGTATTATGTTTCTACATGCCCCATATGATACATGTAGGAGCAGTCTGTCAGATGCATCCTTTAAATGACTGTTTTGATTCTTTGCTATGCCTATGGGCTCCACATGGAAGATGCATAAGCAGCATGTAGTTAGGTATAAGTACTCAATGAAAAGTGAAGGAAATACTCTCATATTGGTTTCCACATAAAATGTCATTTTTATTTTTCAAGACCTAGAATGAAGCAATGTTGTAAAAGTACAGAGCCAGACATTTCAGAAATGTTCGTTATGTTTCAATTTTTGAATACTCAGCTTGAGGAACCTGGTTTTCCAGATGTGTTTAGCAGTCTCCCCTCAAAGTTACTAATTAAATCATCATTCATTTCAAAAATCTAACAGAACTATTTTAATGATGGACAAAGAGAAATCAACAGATTCAAGGCAAGTAGTTCTTTTGAAAAAATAAGCTTATAAAAATAAATGAAATAGATTGCCCAGTTTCATTTTGATTGCCCAGTTTCATTTTGAAATAAGTTTTCAGCTTTCTGTTATTGTTTTGTTGCTAAATTCCTAAAAATCTCCCAGGTATGCTGCTGACCATGCTACCATGAACCCTGCTTCTAGTTGAGCATTCCCCTGAGCACTTGCCCTTTAAAATGGGAATGGCGAGCAGTAGTCACAAATTAAAGGTCTAGACCTGCCTGTGTGCCCATGTTACCACCAGGCACTGGTCTACTTTTGCGTGGCACTAATTGAACCCTCAGCAGGAATTCCCACAGTACCATCCCCTGGGAAGCTTGTTGGGATGCTGAGCCAGAGTCAGCACTAACATGAAATCAGAGCTTCAGTTTCACGCTGGCTACTGCCAAGCAATACCATGGGAGGGCAGTGGATTTGAGCCTCAGTATGAAGCTCAGCTTCACAACAGAAGCCAAGTAACTAACAGAGAGGAAGGCTAGTTGAAGGCTATCAAACCATATGAAAGCTCTGTGTGTATGTGTTTGTTTTTAATAAAAAGAGACACCAGCAAGAGAAAAATAACCTATTAATCCTTGTAAAATGAGGGGCTGTGTTTGTAAAGACCTGCATCATTTCTAAATGCAGATGTAGAAGTTTTCAAGGAGCCCTGCAATCTGCTTATGGCACAGAAGTGAGAAATAGTAAAGGCTGTGTGAGATCCTTTCAGTGTGTTCATAAGGAAGAAAAAGTGGCTGTATGTCTGTTCCCCCAGATTTGTTGATAAAACTGAAATCAGTACTTCTCAGTAAGCCTAGAATTGTATTTGATATTTCCCTACTGAACTTTCCTGCTCCCATTTGTTTCAAGTAGAGTACTGGGACTCTAATAGCAGAGTCAGAAACCTGGAATTTGCTTGTTTAGACTCAAATGTGAGCTTTCTTCACATTTAGGAAAAGTGAGTTAGAAAATATTGCATGCACATTGTGTTTTGTGCCATATCAGTCCCTTGTGCCTAATTACTGACAGCATTTTATGCAAGGATGGGACCTTTCACTTTTTTAAGAGTTCATCTGCTTGTGCTGCTTTCCCATTGTGTGGAATCAGTCCATTATTATGGACTGATCCCATCCCCATTTTTTTTCTCATGTCTTCCTGAATACATAAATGCTTGTCCATGTTTTTAATATCTCTGCAGAATTTGTGTTACTTCACTTGTTTGCCGTTTGGAATGATTGTTCCTGGTTGTATTATTTTTAGGTGTGTTATTCAGTAATCAAAGTAATGAAGACTACAGAAAGATCTTGATATTATCCTCCCCTGTCCCCCCTGTTATGTCTCATTGCCATTAACCCACCTGTCACAATGTCAGTTCCCTGTTTGCACTGTCACGTTTTCTTCTCAGGTCCCTCATGGTAGCTGCTTCTGAAACATTTTCCTTTCTACTATTCAAAGACATTTGGGCACAGACACATACCATGACAATTCTCTGGTCTGCGTCTGTGAAATACAGATTATTATAAATGGAATATCCTTTTGAATGGAGAGCTTTCTCTTGCACTTGCTGAACCCCAGTAACATGAAATGTTGGCTCATAGTAGCCCATTTTCCAGGCTTCTAATTATTTCTTAGCAAAATACATACTTTCACAAAGTTAAAAACTTATCAAACAGATTTGTGTCCCAGACTAAGAGCTCTCATGATGTATCAAATAATCATCTGTTGTAAATGAACACTCTTGCAACATACTGTAAGAATATATCACTGCAGCCTCATTGCTTAGCTGATGTAATACATCATCATAACAGCATCAGACAAGAAACAATGTATTTTAAGCAGCCTTCTATCATACATTTTAATAAAATGAGATTTTTGAGATGGTAGTGACATGATGGAAATATTCATGGTGAGTTCTCTGTATATCAGTGAAATCATTATTAATGCTGCTGATGATGGCATTTATTGAAATCTAAGAAACAATAATTCATGTTCCAGCCCAATTTGTTGAAGGATAGACTATTTAGGTCACTTAATTTTGTTGAATTTTATTCATTTCGTGTTACCTTTGTATTTTCTCTTCAGCCAAGTCTTGCAAGCAGCATAGAAAAAGAAATATATTAATGACTGCAGTATTGTTTTTCTTTTCAAGCTTGAGTTGAAAATAGTATCAAAGGAGATTTTAGTTTGAATTGGTAAAGAAAAAAGCTGTGATTCTGTTGTCTGCTGGTTTTACTGTACTGCCTCCTGTCTGATTTCCCATGCTTATTAATCTCTTGGCTACTTTCAAGCAAATATGGCTGACGACAAGATACAAAAATGTGTTAGGTATCTACATTCATCAAAGAATCATAGAATCATAGAATAGTTAGGGTGGGAAAGGACCTTAAGATCATTTTGTTCCAGCCCCTGTGCCATGGGCAGGGACACCTACACTAAACCATGCCACCAAAGGCTCTGTCCAACCTGGCCTTGAATACTGACACTGATGGAGCATTCACAACTGCCCTAGGCAACCCATTCCAGTGCCTCACCACCCTTACAGTAAAGAATATCTTCCTTATATCCAATCTAAACTTACCCTGTTTAAATTTGAACCCATTACTCCTTGTCCTATCACTACAGTCCCTACTGAAGAGTCCCTCCCCAGCATCCCTATAGGCCCCCCTCAGATACTAGAAGGCTGCTATGAGGTCTCCAAGCAGCCTTCTCTTCTTCAGGCTGTACAGCCCAAACTTCCTCATCCTGTCTTCGTACGGGAGGTGCTCCAGTCCCCTGATCGTCCTCATGGCCCTCCTCTGGACTTGTTCCAGCAGTTGCATGTCGCTTTTATCAAAGATGTTGAACAAGACCAGTCCCAACACCGTTCCCTGAGGGACACCACTCGTTACTGGTCTCCAGCTGGACATTGAGCCATTGAGCACAACTCAATGCAGCCATCCAGCCAGCTCTTTATCCACCGAGTGGTCCACCTATCAAATTGATGTCTCTCCAACTTAGAGAGAAGGATGTCATGTGGGACAGCGTCGAACGCTTTGCACAAGTCCAGGTAGATGACATAAACTGCTCTACCCCTGTCCATCAGTTCTGTAGCCCCATCACAGAAGGCTACCAAATTGGTCAGGCAGGAACCAACCACTTTGTTGTTTTCCATGTGCCTTAGCATGCTTTCCAGGAGAATCTGCTCCAAGATTTTGTAATGCACAGAGGTGAGATGACTGGTCTGTAGTTCCCAAGGTCATCCATTTTCCCCTTCTTGAAAATGGGGGTTATATTACTCTTTTTCCAGTCATCCGGAACCTCACCTGACTGCCATGATTTTTCAAATATGATGGACAGTGGCTTAGCATCTTCATCATAAAAGTAGGAAGCCTGATAGAAAAGGAAGATATGGCTTAATGCCCTAACTGAAGTGAAAACTGACATGTGTATTTAACCCTATTACTAGTGTGCTAAGGTTGTAGGAAATCATGTTTCATAATTACTGTAGCTTGGGAAAATACTTTTGAAACATTAACATAAGATTCCTCATTTGGTATTTCCTCAGTGAACTGCCCTCAGTTATTAATTTTATAGCATTTAGCTTCCTGCTAAATGTTCATTCAGAGCCCTGATTCCATTATTGATTACCAAAACACTGATACATTGAGTTCATGGAACATCCTTTTTAAACTACCACAATAAATTGCTAAGTGACTCTTTGAAAATGCATTTAATGAAGAAGTTCACTTGTAATTGCCATCAGTTAACATGCTTGCTTCTTTCAATATTTTGACAAAGATCGGCAGTTTAAAGAAAACATTTTTTGTCATGTACAACATCAATTTTGGTGGCTTTGATCTTTCCAGTGGAATGGTATTTTTCTTTTCTGGCAATAAATACGGACATACATTTCATTTGGGTCTGGCATTCCAACTTTTATAATCCTAGGAGGCTTTCATAACTACTATTATTATCCTGTTGTCTTTAATATATTTTGTCTGAGAGATGTGGAAAAATTATTTTCAAACACTTCCAAACTAGAAGCTGAAGCAAGGGATTTATATGCTTTTTTCTCCCTGATTAATTTTTTAATAGTTGTTCTGTATTTAAAGTGGAGATGAATAGGAGTAAATGTTTTAGATCTAAACTCAGATGGAAATTATGGTAACTTCTCTATACTGAGCGTGCAATGACCTGGGTGGTCCAATCTCTGTGGGATGCAGCAGGTTTTTATATATTGGTATTCAATATTGTTTGGGAAGCAGCAGTAAATTACATCGTCTCTGCAAGTCCAGAATTATGTGTGTTGGCTTCATGATGTGCTCTGTTCTTAAAAAGGAATTTACTTGAGTTTAAATAGTTTATTCTAGTTAATGCTTTAGAAGGAAAGAAAAACTAACCAAACAACAAAACAACCATCCACAAGCCTCTTAATTGAGCTCAATAAATGACTTATTCATCCATTATTAATTCATATATAGTATATTATAGGATCATAGAATCATAGAATAGTTAGGGTTGGAAAGGATCTTAAGATCATCTAGTTCCAACCACCCTGCCATGGGCAGGGACACCTCACACTAAACCATGCTACCCAAGGCTCTGTCCAGTCTGGCCTTGAACACTGCCAGGGATGGAGCTTTCACAGCTTCCATGAGCGACCCCTTCCAGTGCCTCACCACCCTTACAGTAAAGAATTTCTTCCTCATATCCAATCTAAACTTCCCCTGTTTAAGT
>JANRGW010003360.1:0-23483 GCA_024733675.1 Psilopsiagon aymara
TTTGGTTGTGCCCAGACCTTTTATTTTGGTTTGGGACTTGTTTTTTTTTTTTTTTTTTTTTTTTTTTTTTTGTTTTTTTTTTTTTGTTTTTTTTTTTGTTTTTTTTTTTTAAGTTGAGGTTGTGGAGTGCTTCAGACACCTTTTCCCTTTTGTTACAGATAAAGCCACATTCCTTTTCTCGGCAAAAAGCAGATGTTTTTTTGATGTCATTCTGGATTCTCCCTTTTTACACCAGAAGGCTGCACAGGGATTTTTTCTTCATAAAATTCCATCTTGAAGTTGGAGACAATCTTCAGAACTTGAAGGTGGTCAAGATTGTCTCAGATTTCCTCTGATTCTGCCACAGATATAAGATTCACCAGCCCTGAAGGAGTTCCAACCCCTACTACAGCTTTTAACCTTGTGCTTTACTAGGAAAAGACCTTGTTCCTAGTTCAGTGCCATCAGGCTTCTTAAGCTTCTTGCTTTCAACACACAAGTCAATGTCTTGGCTGATTTGATCCCTGGTAAGCAGGAGGACAGCTTAGTTTGGGGTGGGGGAAAAAATAACAAAAAAATGGGGGTCAAAGAAATGAAAATAATATAACTTTTTGTTGCAGCAGGAATAGGAAGAAAGAGGAAATCTTTAAAAAGCTTTATTGGTAAAGTTGTGGAAATGAGCTTTATTTGCAAATCCACTCTTTAACTAAAACACAGATTTTTCTCTTTGTTTTAGCAGATGGAATTTTGATCACTTTCTCAGCCTATCCTCACTTGTTTTCTAATGGGCTTGGGATTTTTTCTTTTTTTTCCCAAATGTCTGGGAGATCCATCACCCCAAATAAGCTGACTTTAAAGGTCAAGAGAGCTCTTATCCTTTTAGTTCCTTTCATGAGAGCTCTGAGCAGCAGGCACAGCAATCTCAGCATGGACTCAATGATATTTCCTCACAATGTAGCCAGAAACTGCATGCCTGCAGGGTAAAACAAAATTACCAGTGTTCCCCCATGAATGTCCTACACCTTGAGAGGCCACAGCCAGCTACAGAGCAGTTAGTTGCATGGCTGAGCACTAGCTGTAAATGCTTACTTCAATTGTGGCAACTGCCACTCAGAAGGGATGCATTTAATCTTGAAGGATAGATGTCTCAAGACATCTCCCCTAAGTGACACGGAGTCTCTGGATGCAGGAAGGAGTGCTGAAGAGTTCTGCATGTAGACAGTTTCTCTCCAAAAGGAGGGTAAGTGCAGAAAATTTGGATAGCTGCTAATAAATTAGCTTTAATATTAATCTAGTCCTTACTAGATTCTAGTTTGATGAAAATGACTAATGAACGCCCATGGAAAAAGTGAAGCCCAGCAACATAGAAGAATGACAATAGTAATGATAAACGGAAATCTCTTTTGTTTTGTTTTGCTTGTTATTATTGACGTCAATGCACAAATTTTTACAGATTTGCTTTGAAACTATTTTTATTAAGCCATGCAGTACAACTGATGAGAACCTGCAGAAATTTCCTTTGGGACTACCACTCTTAAAAAAGATGGTCTAGGGGGGCAGGAGAGTGAGTGAATTGCTGCTGCCTATGGACCCTAGTGAGGACTTCTGGACACCATCACTCTCCCTGCCCAATACAGTCAGAACCCTTTGCTCATCATTATTAAGCAATCTGTAAGAAAATGGCAATAGCATCGAGATTTCTTGGAAGAAAAGCAGCAATTAAGGTGAAGTATGAGTAAAATGGTGCCAGTTTTTAAACAGCACCAAAGGGTTTAGGGGTCACTATGAGGATTTAGACTGCAAACTCATCCAGACAAGTTTGAAAACTGTGGGAGAATTCTTACAGCATTTTTAAAACCTTTCCTGCTGTCAGTTACTCTGTGAATTTTAAAAGTATAACCTGGAGG
The DNA here is from genome assembly GCA_024733675.1 of Psilopsiagon aymara. Classification (NCBI taxonomy): domain Eukaryota; kingdom Metazoa; phylum Chordata; class Aves; order Psittaciformes; family Psittacidae; genus Psilopsiagon; species Psilopsiagon aymara. The sequence goes on from JANRGW010003360.1 coordinate 1,887, forward strand.
TGTAATAAATACTGTGCAACATGATCTGAAGGGAACTTTAGGTAACTTACTGTAAGTGCACATACATACACATGATTCTTTCTAAATATATTGGCCTATTTACTGCGGTAGTTACCTGTTTAAGACTTTCAGTTATATTAAGTAAAATAGTGTGCCTGGGCTAATACATTTTCAGAGAGCCTATTTGTTTTACTGAAGAATTTATTGCAGCAGTAATAACTGTCAGAGTGAAAGCATGGTTAAAGTGCTAGAGACAGGACCAACTGCAAAGGGTATCTATCAAACTATCGACTTCCTGCCAGCAATGTTGTGAACTCTTTTGTCATAAACTCAAGCACCCAGAGTTGAAACCTTCGATCAATGAAAGGGGAATCTGGTATCCAGCTCCTTTAGAGAGGGCATCTCTTCTGTTTGACCTATTAGGACACAAATAACAGTTTTTATATAGTGCATGTTTGATTTACAGCAAGCCTTCAGGGTAGCTACTGACATTTATATTTAAACTCTGTGGACAACACTTGCCATCTGAAAGAGTTAAACGTAGGGCTCCCAGTTGCATTCCACTGAAAAGTTTTAGTTTTTTAACCCACTGTCGTGGTTTAAGCTGTAAAATAGAAATTTCATTATGCTGTTTAGCTATTTGCATGCAGAATTTTATTTCTTCCCTCTCACCTTTCCCTCTCTGCTTTGATTTCATTTAACTTTTAAGATCCTGGTACCACAGAGAGCATGGTTGGTTCTGAAAATGCTGCTGTTCCCTCAACATTCGCAAAGGTAGCATGCTTGGCAGTATGTCTCTGTCCTTTCTGGACACAAATTGCCTATTCACTCTCCAAAGACCCTCTGTCTCTCAGAGATTCTATTTCATCTGTGGCCAGAAGCCTGTATAAAAATTATATAATATTATGATCAGATTTATAGATACACCATAATAAAAACTTTATGAAAAATCTGTATTTCTAGCCTATTTCTAAAATCACTATATAATGTAGCACAATGTGGATACAAGCTGTGACACACGCAGCATTTAATTCTTCGTGCATATGTATAGCAGACAGTCAAGGAATGATAAAATTATTTGGGTTGGAAGGGAACCTTAAAGGCCATCTAGTCCAACCTTCGTGTCATGGGCAGGGACACCTTCCACTAGACCAGGTTGCTCAAAGCCCAGTCCAACCTGGCCTAGAACACGACCAGGGATAGAGCATTCACAACTTCTTTGTGCAACCTGTTACAGTGTCTCACCACTCTCATCATTAAAGTTATTTATATTTTATTATATAAAGCATGCTTATAAGTTACAAAAGTGATAGCATTAATTATGGCTATTTGTGACTAAATGCCATATGTTATAACATGGTGTGAGAGACATTAAATAAGAGCCATGTTAAATGTGTGGACTGAGTCTCTTGATACCTAGGGCTTTCTTAAAATGTGGACAGCAGAAGGACTCAGACTCAGCACTGATTCTTTTCAAAGATGTGCTTGCCAAGTGGAGACAGCTGGGTTTCACTCTGGTTGCTTCTGCAGGATTCCAGTGGGGATTTGACTTTCAGATCAGTGCATCTGGTTGCTGGACATGCAAATCTCCTTAGATATCTTCTCCTCACGTTTGTTGAGCTCAGAGTGGATTGACGGAGTTGGTCAAGTTGTGGGCGTAAGTCTTTTTCTCATGTTCTACGGGTGTCTTCCGTATGTCTGTTCCATGAACGGGATGACAACAGGAAATGCTACCCAGGGTAATTCATTGTTAAACTCTGTGCTTCTCAGTGTAACAGTGTGAACGCTGCAGACAGCACTGGCCTGCTGCTTCATGTACATTACTAACTTTAAGCATGTTTTTGATTTATATGAAAATATTTGTCTATAATTGGTTTTCTTATTTTAGAGTTCCTGTAGGAATAAGCGGTAGACATCTGCTTGTTTTGTCATAGCTTGCTGCAGTCTATTTACTTTTGGGGGTTTCGGGGAGGTGCACATTTGTATTATGCCTTTCATATGTGTTTCCTCTTTTTACAAGAGGAAACTTTAATTGAAATTTGAGTTCTGCAGTGCCATTTGCTTGATCATTACAGTATCATTTCAGTATGTTTTGCTTCAGTGCCAGTTTTCATAAATACGTTTCATTCTCTCACCAGCAAAAAAAAAAAAAATAGCCTAATTAGATTATCGCTGAAGGTGTGGAACAACGGACTTCTACCCCAGAGGAGGAACTTTTCTCCTTCATCAGAAACCAAGCTTTTTCCTTGGTAGATGGGATTTGTCTGAAGCAAGGTGATATATTGCAACACAGGAATGAAACAGAAGCTTAGCACACTCTGGATGCTACACAAACTACATAGCCAATTTCCATCTTTGCATAAGCCCTTTTTCCTGAATGCCATAGTTATTCCTTTTTTTAATTAAAAAGAGTGTCTCCAGACATTGATATTAATTTTGAAATTTTGATGTATTTTCCACTTGTGTGCTATGTAATGTCCTCACATGAAGTGGTTGATAACATAATTAGGTGGCTGTTTTAAAAGTGTGCACTGGAGAAAGTGATTCTTGCTTTAATTTTAGTAGTTTTGCACAGAGTAATGTACGAAATTGTATCAGCAGATCTTCAATCGTCCTGCTGTGCATTAGGCCAGTTTATCTGCTGCAGTCTGAATCTAATTTGCTCATCCTCAGTCATATGATTTTCATCTCTGAGTGAGTATTCCACATATACTCAAATACAATGCTGCTTGGGTTACACACTGAAAATGATGTGCTCCTGCAAAAATTATGTTCTACAATAACTGTTGTTATAATGAAGATGAGAAGATCTGTCTCTTTTTTGTGTTATTCTGTTTTAAGCACAAATAAAAACATATATTTTGCATAAATATCAACATTTAAGTGAATTGTTACATTGAAACATGTAGGACAATTCGAGTAAATCATAGGATTTTTCATTTTGAAGCAGGCATTAGTGCAGCACTGACTCCCTCACTGAGAACAAATATGTTGTGGGGAAGCTTTCCTTCATGCTTCTGTTATCACAGTTCAGATCCATATGAACCACAACTGGATCCTCCTTCCAGCAAATCCAGATTTTTAACATTTGATGATTGTGTGGTTCAGAAGTATTATCACTCCAAAGGAAACATCTCACCATCTCTGAACAGCACCTTTTCAGGCCCCCATGCCATTAGCACAGTATTTTTGTTTTAATTAGAATGAGTGATATGCTGCTAGTAAGCATACATATCATGTTTCTTTCTGTAGTCTTGAAGCTTTTATGGTTTGGCTTTTAAATTTGCTCTGTTTACAATCAATAAAGTGTGCTACGGGCTCAATAAGACTAAAATTAACTTAACACAATTAGCTATAATTCAAACTTTCTGAAAGGTGGTCCTTTGTTCACTCCTTGCACTAAATTACTAGAAAGCAGCTACAAGGTAGGCCAGAATCAGATCAGACTATATAAATCCAACTGGTATTTTTTTGCCTTGCTCCAAATGGTTTCTGATATTTCTATGAACTGAGAAATAGGACAAGAAATAAATAACAAAAGAGACATCACTTCTCGGTCTGTGCCCTGCAAGGATCTTAACTTGGGAGGCCTAATCTGAGACTCCTGGTTACAGTCCTGCTATGGCTATGGGTCATACCTGTGCTTTCTGACTTGGAAAGCTCGGGGACCAGCTCTGAATTGCTGAGAGGTATTTTAGGGTGAGGCAGGGCAGAACACACAGCAAATTTCCATGCATTTCAGTTTCGGTGGTCCCTGAGGATACATGCCCAGCTGGAGGGTTGGGCTACCAAGTGCAGCGCTACTGAGGAATGTGCCTCTGCCCCACGATGGGGGATGCACCCTAACAGCTCAGGAGTGGGTGCAGAGCAAGAGCTATGGTCTGGCCAGCTTACTTGGAAGCTGAACAAGCATCTGTGCTGTTTGCTTGCATTAGCAAATCTTCAAAAATTGACTTTCTGCTTTCTTTAACTAAATGTTTTCGTTGCCTTGGCCAGCACTGACAAACTGTGCTGAGAACTGAGTGATAGAGTAAGCAGCATGAGTGATGTTTATTGCTATTCTCAAATAATGATAGCAATCTTTTAAATGATTTTTCACCTAAATGGTGTTTCCCTAAAATCATGCAGGAGTTCAGGCTGATATTAAGACCTAAATTGATGCCAAGGGAGTTGTGATTTGGAACAGATATCATATTTTATTTCTAAACCCACATTTTTTCTAGAACTCAGTGAGTATGTGGAAGATTTTCGTTGTTAACATTTACTCACATTCAATTTTGTATATGCTTAACAAGTCTTTTTTAACTAATGACTTTAGAATTGAAAGGAAATATGTAAATAAGAGTCACAATAAACATTACAGATTAAGGATAACTAAACTACATTTGTTCATGTGTCTTTAAAAAAAAAACCAACTCTTTAGTTTTATAAACAGAAACCAAAGTTAACTAAGCAATTAAAGAATCATACTTTCTTCTGGCAATTATGGTCACCGTACCAGAAATTTTAAAGCCCTTGTTTCAGAGTTTCAGCTGACAGAAATTGAGAAAATATGCATGGATAGAGTGTTTCAAATGCTAAATTAAATGGTGACATGTTAGAAAGCGAGGTATATATTTCCAGCCTGGAGATCCCAGAGTTATTGTACAAAATTCCACATTAATATCTTACTCAGTTTCTGTGATTATATCCTTTATATCAGTGAATGTCATGGCTGCCAAGTAAAATAAAACCACTCTATGTGTCCTCTTAGAATTATGCCAAACCTAATATGTGTGAGAGTTGGCCTGCATTTCTCCGGAGCCAGTGATGCCAGCCCATCCTTGCAGACTAATGTGTAATCAATACATCTTTCACCGGCCACCAGAGCCCTAGTCAAGCATGCAGACACCAGTCAATAAATCATGGCCGGAGGTCACTGCCACGGCAGCTTGGTACCCTTGGGCTGTGCAGCTTTGCCTCAGACCTGGCTGTGGCTCTCTGGGCTGCCTGGCAGCCACAGGTCGGCACGAGGTCAAGTTTATGCCCAGCGGGTTATTGGCCTCTCAGATGATGTTTTGCTGTTTCTGACACTGACCATTAATTCTCCTCTGTCATCATGTTTAACCCTTCCCCACCTGCTCCTGCACAGCCTCATCTGGGGCCCAGGCTTGCTGGGGAAGGATGCCTTCTCCTGAATCAACGCCTGTAGAAGTCCTGTTTTGACATTACTGTTCCTCTGCCAGATGTTAGCTTTTTCACAGTCAAGAGAAAATGGGAGGCATTGGTAAATACTCCTAAAGTCAGGAGGGGCTGCAAATGCTCACAAAAGTCAAGTTTGGGATATCTAGTCCGACATTCAAAATGGTCCAAGTCAGTGAGTTCCACTGCACAAGTGTCAGGAATGATGTTTGCCTACAGGTGTAATGCCTTTGCAGCTACAGGCTTGGAAAATGAAGAGCTGTATCAAAGTTCCTTGAGGATAACTTAATTTTTTGGTCTTGTTCTTCAATAATTTAAATAAAAATATGACCTCAGAATCTCAAGGACTCATCTTAAATTCACAGTGAAATAAATATAGCATCCTGAAGAATCCTTGCACTACCCTTATCATCCTCAAGTGAGCAGGAAGTACTTATCAAATCACTAGGAAGCCTTGCTCTCATAAGATTTGTAAAATTTTAAACCTCATTTGTGGACCATAAAGTTCTCTACAAGCTCAGATATGCAATATATATTTGACCTGCTGAGTACATTGCCACAGGAGGTTGACAAGTAAAATAATTTGACTTGAGTAAAAAGGATCAGATACTTTTATGATCACTAATAACATTTTTATAGCTATGAAAGCCAAGATAATAAGGGTAATCAAATCATAGGTTTCAGGACATAAGCAGATTATAGTACCAGCAATGGCCAGGAAAGAATTTTGCCTTTTGTCACCAAAAAAAAATATTAAACAAAAATCACAGTGACTAAAATTATGTTTTAAAAGAACATACTCATCTGAAAGTTGGGCACTGAAAACTGTATCACGATAGTCCAGGCAGGGCTGAAGGGTACTCTGGCATAAAAAAACCCCCTTTGATTAGCTTCTACATTCCAGTATCTAAAAATATCCTAATACCTTAGATTTGCCAATCATCATATCTCTCTGCCTGCCCTCTCCCAGTAATACAATGCCTCACAACACATTTGCTCACACTTTCTGTGCATTATAACTCTCATTCCTACAACATTACATTCTTTTTTTTTTCTCATTAATCAAGATTTTACTCTTTCATCATTTAAAGCTAAGCTCTTTCTTTTCTAAAACCTAAGAAGGACTACATTGCATGCTTTCTAGTGTGAGGTTCTCTCCAATTTGCATACCTTGCAGTAGAGGAATACCCTCAGAGACTCACCCACAGGATCCATGCAGGAGATGGACCATCACTGCAGCAGGTCTTGCATGTGATGTGTCCTGCTTCTACCTTGGAAATTCAGTGACCTCTCCAAGGAGTAGCACAGTTTTGCAGTCCCCCTTATCCATCCCATTACTGAGCATAACAATGTAGCACCACATAAATGAAAACTGACATTTATGTTATGTAAAGTACTAACCTGCAGCACCATCTTTCAACAGGAATAATAATGTCTTTTTTCTTAGTGTGCAAGTCTTGAAAGAAATATTTGCACTGTTAATTTGTATATGCAAATAGCTTTTGAGAGAGATGCTGTTTCTAGCAGTCAGTGTTTGTTCTTTTCCCTATTATTTCAAACTATTTGCAGAAAAACTTCTAGGGAACTGTGTGTGGATAGACAAAATAAGGTTTCAGGACAACTGTGTGCTTTCTGCAAAGCTCTAGAGGAGATGTGCATATATAAGGTGAGTTATACTTGAAGAGCTACTTTAGCAGTGAAAAGTTAGCTATCATCTTCTGGACTCTCTCAGTCAGTGGAGAGCCTGTGTCAGTTCCAAAACAGAATTCACTTAACCAATCTCTGCACATCACACCTTACAGTAGGACAAATTTTCCCATTCTCTCTCATCAGCTACATTTGAGAGTGGACAGACAGATTACACTAAACTCTAGCATTGCAGAGTTTAAGTAAGGTGAGAGAAATCACAGTATCAGGGTATACATACCTTTTCTGGAGTCCTTCTTATCTATACTTTGAAACATCCAGAAGTAGTTTATGAATAAAATATAGTTATGGAGACTGCAAGAAGAAAGAGTTCTTGAGAAGCTACCCTGAGAGTAAGCTGGCATAGAAAAGCCCACAAGCTAAAAATAACCAATGAGAATCAGCATTCAGAATCAGAATCAGACTAGATATTCAAAGATTGACAGAAAGGCTGTTGATGAGATAAAAGTTTCAGCAGCAGGTATAGAGGTGGCTGGCCTGACACCTTAAAATGAATGAGAGTGGCATGTCATCTGCATCTTTCCAGTGTCTTTAAATTTATTTGTGGAAGCAAATATTCTTACATACAACAGATTATATTTTTTTGTGTATCCTAGTTATATAGTAAGAACAATTTTCCCCTACTCTGCTGCTTCCCTCCTCAAGAAAGTCATTAGAAAAGCAGAGGTTAATTCCAATCTTGAAAAGTTTTGGTGGATCTATGTCCAACTGAACACCCACTGTTATACTGAATTAGTTTCTTAGGCTCAGAAGGTGTGGTTGAAGCAGTCTTTATAAAAAGCGTAAGTATGAATTTGTACATTAGGTATTCAGGCAAGATTATTTACAAATGCTTGACACTGGTGCCAGCAATGGCTTTTGTTAGGCAATGGAAAAGAACTGTATGTAAGTACGTATAGGAAAGAAGGGATTGCTTTTGATCCTTGAGGAAAAAAAGAAGTCTAATGAAGGATTTTTCTACACTGATTCCAGAATTACAATGGTAGTGACTGAATATACAAAGGAATTAAAATAGCAGGTCCCATTGGTCTTCAATGCTCTGATATCTGACCTAACACCCATTGCTTGAAATAAACTAAGCTGCTCAGTGGCAAGTGGACCCATCTGGTAGTACAATTTGCTCATCATCTTTAGGTACTTGAAATATTGCTATATTTTGCCTGGATTTCCTGTTTCTATGTATATTTCTGGACACTTACAGAATTTGGCTCTACCAAACCAGAGCACTTTATAATGATATGCAGTAATTGCTTCATTTTTTTTTTCTGTCAAGATAAATATCCTGACTAGTATGATAGATGTTGTATTAGAACTCAGAAATGACTAAGAATTCTGTAATAAAGGAAGTTCTGATGCTTTAATATGAATTTATGTTAGTAAGCTTGCATTGATGCTAATGAATTAATCTGAAGTGGTGTATGAAATTTGTTGGTGAGTTTGAGACAGTGGATTAAAATTGGAAGGAAAATTGATGCAAGAAAAAAAGAGGCATGAAAGAAAAAAATGTGGTGGGGAAAATCAGGGTACAAACAAAGAAGGCATGCTTATCTTAGACTTGGGTTCACTGCTGAGGAAGCAGAAGTCCTAGAGAGAAGGTGCATATGGGAAGCTCCTAAAGCTATGTTGGAAGTCTGCTTGCCTGTATGTCTAAGATAAAACAGGGTACAAAGACTTGCATGGAAATTGCATTTTTTTTTTTTCTCCCCAGAGGAACATGGGACACAGAAACATGAATGCCTAGAAGGTCTGGAACTAATGTGGAGAGGACACCTGGCATAGCAGGGACGGGGATAAAGAAGGGCCACATGAACTTGAAAAGAGAGAGAAATAGTATAGTAAAGCACAGCTAGAAGTGAAGCTGGAATACCATGGTAGAGACAGCCATTCGAAAGAGTGACCTGATTAACAACTGTAATGAGGGATGCTAAAATGGATATGAAATTTGTCTGTGATGACATTAATGGTTTAGGAATAAACCTGGTACAGCAAACATTGAAGCTTCTACTGTAATTTGGAGGAAATTAATTACTGTAATGTATGTTGAATGAAAAATATTTCTGGTTAACACAGAGAGGTTAGAAGTGGCAGAATACTGCAATGCTAGGGGTACTTCATCACTCAGCTTCAGTGAAACCATCACACAGAAAAGCCTGATAACCCAGAAATGAGAAGTAGAACACAAGTCAGAATAGTCAAATTCTAGTGGAAGGGAGCTGTATTAATAGCAGAGGTAGTAGTAGTAATGCAAGTAAACAACATAAGTAACATACACAATACGACAATTGATTTTAGATTTCACATACAGAAAAACAAGGGTTTAATCTGGATTTTGGAACATGGAAATGACTTATGGAAAATTTGTTTTAAGGTTAAAAAACTAGGCTGGAGGCGGTCTATTAATATATGATTAAACAACCAACATAGAACTCTCATATGAATAAAAACTATAAGAAGAAAATTTTATAACAGTGATATAATAAAGACATACCTCACAAAAATATTTTAGTTCAAACTACAACAGATTCTAGCTGATCAGATAGAGGCATATAGACTGCAGAGTTTTGTGCGCTGCAGATTGAGAAGTCACTTCAGATATTCAAGAAGACAGTTTGTATCCTAAAAAATGAACAGGGAAAAAAATTAGATACCCAGACATAGTCAGAAGTAACTCCATGATGGAAGAATTGAGGGAAAGCAATACCACAGCAGTGTTACCATCAACCTTAATTAGGTAAGGTTACTGCTTTTCCATCATCCATTCTAATATATCTCTGCAAGGCAGAAAAGGTTGACAGAGAATCGCCTCCATACATAATCCTTTTCAGTCCCAATTCTTGTTAATTTGCACTCCTGGATGAGTAATGTGTTGGTAATCTCTCTATCACAACTTCGCAAATAAGCAAATCCTACACCCCTAAATTTCTGACCGCTTCCCACCCTCCCCCCACCCCCCAATACACTGTAAAAGAACCAAAAGTGAAATATTAAGAGAATTGCTGGGAGAAAAAAAAAAAAAAAGAAAAAAAAAAAAGAAAGAAAATTCATATATTAGCTACAGCCCCCTGAAATAGGGAATTACCTGAATTTGTATTTGCAGTACTGCCACATTTCTTACTGTCTCTGAAGAGCCATGAATTATAAGCACTCCTGCTCCTGAACCCTTCAACTCTATGCGACAACAAAGTGTAAATGGCTTTCGTAACCTTTCATGAGGTTTTTTAGTAAGCTGTTATCTTTAGAAAAGCCCAGAGTAGATAAAGTGAAGTGAGGCAAATGAATAGAGAAAGCATTAACAATAGACTTCATCTTAGTATTTAATTAGCTAGAGGTCATGTAGGAATAGACTAAATATCAGCAGAAGGTTCTTGATTACAATCTTAGAACAGATGGGCATTTTTGTCTTGAAAAGATGACCAGCTTATCTGTAGCTTTCCAGCTATCATGACTGATCTATATCTTCTTTATCTAGGCTAATCAAGTCTAGAAAGTTTATTAAGATAACACTGAAAGTTATCACCAGTTATGCTCTCTAATCTTGACAGTTTTTCTGTGTAGTGTGTTTCAAGAGATCTATCAGCCAACAAAGGCTAAAGTTTGAGAGGTATCATTTACAGGTCTACAATGATTTTTTTTTTTTTTTTTTTTTCCCCTCCAAACCAAGCAACTTAAAACCGCGTTTAAATTGATGGCAAAAGGTTATTGTCACGAAAACTCCAGCAGGTTAAACACGGGCTCAAAAACCAGGGTAAAAGGTAGAAATCTTCCTCCAGGACAAGCAGGTTGCTGAGCTTCCCCCTGACTCTAGTTTCCTAACACTGCCCAATAAACTGCCTTCTACAAACATGGTAGAAGAGATTCGGCTGAATAAAAATCACAGTAGTTGCAGTATCGGAATCTGTGCCAAATGACGTAGACAAAATTATACACACAGACAGTGGATGCATGCCTAGGAGTGCTGGATGATGAGAAAGTAAAATTAGTGTTTGCTTCTTTAGTGCATATACATTGTAAACATTGTAAAAAAAAAAAAAAAAAAGTTCTTTTGTTTTTTATTTTTAAGAAATCCAGTTTTAAGAGTAAAAAATAATCCCCAAGAGATTTTAAATTTGGATTTATTTTCAAACCCAATTATGTGATGAGAAATGTCCTCCACCCCTTTAGGATGACTTTAATTTTGCATATTGAAGAATAGCTTGATTTTGAGCAAGTTTTGCATCAGTGCAGCACTGTGTTAATGATTAGGCTACTACATGATACTTCAGGTGGAGAGACAGTTCCTAACAGCGGTGCAGAGTTTTAGCAGCCTGAAAATTTTTTTGTGTTTTAAACCTCTTTCTCCAAAATAAAATTAGAGGCGTGCATACTGTTGCTACTTGAGTACTAGAATCCCATCTTGCTTTTGAAGGTTTTGCCTGAAGAAATGTCTTGATGTCTGTACAACCATCTACATGTGTGTAGAATGAATACAGTCTATATAAGGTTTTATGGCATTTCTTGCCTGGCCTTGAAAAGTCAGAAATTCTTGAAGAGATTGACTATGGGGATTTTGACAGAAAGACCAATGCTTAAATAAAATCTATGTGCTGATTACACATCTCCTCCACATTCAATCAATGTGTCACTGCAATTCCATATCAAGCTAAGTATTGATGACCACAAAACAAATGTGTACAATTGCACTTCCCTTTTTTTTCTCCTCATCCTCCTAATATCACCTGGCCTTAATAAATATGAGGTTGTTAGTGCCAGTTATACTACATGTAACCAGTTATTGTGCTGTAAAGCACTACTGTTTCTGTTATTGATTTTACCTATCTTTTTAATTATTGAAATAACCTGAGGCTTAGTTTGGTCAGCAATGCAGGTCATTCTTCCACCTTAACGATGTGAAATGTTATTGTCAGGGTGAGGGAATCAGAGTGCCTATAGGTTAATGCTCTTTTACATGCCAATTATTCTCCAGACTATACAGCAGCTGCAGTCAATTAAATATCAAATCTGGAGGTCATCTGTCTGTTTCTTGACATCTCTGTGACTGAAACATAACAACAGATACCTTTGATAATCTTGCCTTTCCTGTGAAAGAAATTGTGTAGTAAAATCTATATGTGGGGTACCAAAAAGATAGGTCATTTTTTGCTAGACACAAATTTGGGAATCATCACCCCTTCCCAGTGTCTGATGCTTACCAGCCAGTGTAGCTCTTAATTCCTGTGAAACAGAAACTGAAGAAAATGTTCAGTGCAGAATTTTTGTATCTGTTTAAACACAGCTTTTCAGTGGCGGTGTCCTGGCAGGCAGCAAATTTCTGGCTAGTGTACTTCATTGGCATTAGTCCTCAGAGCCCTAGTGGCCTGGAATTCGCCTATTTGAGAGATTTTCTCTCTTCAGCTGACAGAACATTGGGCAACAAATCACCCTGGGTATGATCCAAAGCCCAGTAAAGTCAATGGAGACATTTGTGGAAGGGAGGTTAGGACAATCTTAAGTAATGATTCCTCCAGAGCTTTCTCTTACAGTTGGTTTACCATTGATCTGTTATTTTAACCTTTGTTGCAAGCCGAAAGCCCCACTTCACTATTTCTACTCTACTGAGAAAAGCTAGCTGAGAGCTGGAAGGATGTATTGTTTATTTTCTTGACATAAGGATAGTGAGTATTCACCTGTCATCGGAGAGGCTGCATTTTTAATTTATTTTTTTTTTTTATTTTGGAGGGATGCAGCATAACATAGTTGACTTTCTAAACATAAACAAATAACCTAAATTTTTCTTACAAATGGCTATAACAATCCCCTCTCCTACCTTCCCTGAGACATTTCTTTCTTTGTACTTTCTACTGCAAGAATAACTACTTGAAACAAATGTGCTTTGCAGTACTGCACTGGGGCACTATGGATTTTTTATAAGTACCTTTTCTGCAACATGTAAGAAAAAATCTTGGCTGATTACAACTTGTTAGGTTTGCTGCTGCTCCAGTTCCGTTTAGGAAAAAAAAAAATATGGCTTTATATTCCCTCCCACTGATTTTCAACTAAAACAGAACTTAGTTGCCTGCTGATCCTGCTGGCTTTTTTAAATGAAAAACTTATTCTTCTTAAACTACTGGAAAATTATGTTTAAAAATCAGCATAATTTCATTGCCTTTTACTTCTGTCTGTCATTAAAGCTGCTAGGCTGCTTTCTGGAACAAGCCAATGTAATTTAATGCATAAATTTAGTTATAGTTATGAATATACTGACTGCAAAATACTTTAATGATCCAAAGATATTAGTCACTCTACAGTCAAATTGACTGTGTGCATACATTGGAAAAAAAATTTCTGTGTCTATAGGTGCCTCTATCTTCATAACAGATTGTTGCATAAGATTGAGAGTTGGCAAGTTCAGTAAGGAGTGACTTTGCCTAACCAACATACCAGATGTGGTTCTGCCATTCAAATTGCAGACATAGAAATTAGTTCAGAATTACGACATCACACACCGTTTTGTTGGGCTTTTTTTTCAAGAATAGTAGAGACAGTCAGAACAAGGAATAAAATACTTCCATCAAAGATTGAGAAAATGACAATATTTCTGATTATAGAGCCAAAAGGTCGATTTTCAGTTTCCCATGTCTCTTCAATGGGGACGATGTAAACTGGAAAAGCCAACAATGGTGACAAGTTCAAATCTTACAGAGGTCAAAACTCACATAGAATTGTAGAATAATTAAGACTGGAAAGGACCTTAAGATCATCTAGTTCCAACACCCCTGCCATGCTGTATCTCTTATTTATGAAAATTTTGAGTGTTTTGTAAAACTACCCCTTTTCTGTGAATTTCCAGCCATTCTGTTTTCATTTATTCCTTGTGGAGTAACTTTTTACAGGTCTTTTTCAGTTCTGATACTTTGTAGCAAATAATTGTCCATAAGACAGGAGATAAAGGTGTGAGCAGTATTACATACACAGCCTGGTAAACCGCAGTGTACCCTCTTAGCAAGTAGTTCAGTGTGCAAGACAAGGCATGGGCTGCAAGACAAGAATAACTGCTAAGACCTTACATAAGCTAGAGAATTTCACTGGAGAGATTATTCTGCATCAAACCTAATTTTTTTTTTTTTGACTGAGTGGGAGTCAGGGGAAACACTGACTATACTGATGGAAGAAGTTCATATGATAGAAAATTTGCTCTATTACCCAGTTTCCAATGGCTAGTTACATTCACCATTCAAACCATGTGCCTGGCTGTGGTTGAAAAGATCATAAATATTTGGACTGTACAGTTTACATATTTTAAATTCAGCCAACTGACCATCAGCTTAATGGAAGTTTCAAAGAAAATTAATACTCTATATTGGAGGTTTACAGTTCTATGAGAAATCTTTTAGCATCTTTACTTTCCCTCCTTCTAGATTATTACAATCTGAAAGGTATCACAGTTCTAGTTTGGCATTTTTTAGTGTCTGAACAAAAAAATCAGCTGTGGAAGCAAATGGTAGACATATTTTTCTGTCTTTGAGCAATCCAATTTTGTCACTAAATTTTGGCCTATGGTGCATGACCAACATTGCAGGAGTTTGTCACATGCATGAAAATGAGAGAAAGGCACTTCTATCCCATTACTTTTTGACTATGAAGGAATTCAGCTTACCCTGTGTTCCTAGGTTTCTAGAAAAAGATTGCTGCTGGCTCATTTAGAACCTGAACACAGTTGCTATTGCAGTGACTGTCTTATGAACAAGTCTTCAAATCATCCGGAGTAAAGTAACTGACATAATAATCATTGTAGTGACCCAGCAATCCTGGTGTTCTGTCTTTAACATCACCTGGGACTGGATGTTTCAGAAAAAAAAGAGCAAGAGTATTCTTACTGAAACTCCATCAGTTGCCTTATTTGCACAGTCATTTTCTACTAGTAACATGATATTTGTACTTAGAGTGGTGGGAAGTCTCTTCCGCCAACTCAGACTCTATATGTTTCTTCAGCAGTGGCCTCTGAGCACTTCAAGGAAGTAGACACAGTCTTGTAAAGTTCACCTTACTGCTGCCTCTACTCCTCAAAGACTGTTTCTCACTCATTATTGCAAGTGGGCGAGTGCCTTTTTCAAGCCCTGTAAAATTGGAAAATCTAACAGATGGTAGAGATGGCCTATATGCCTGAAGTCCTTTCATATCACTCTGTCATGTTTCCAAATCTACTTTCCAATGTGCTTTCCCTGGAAGTCACTGGAATATTTGTGTTGAGTTTGATAATTACATTTTCGTTTCCCATTGTTTTTTTTATTTTTCCCAGGTGTAATTCAGAAAAATTAAGATGATTTGCCATCATGTAAACATATACCTATATCAGATTTTGAAGGAAGAATAATTGCTCAGGCTAAGGCTCGTACCTCCTGCAGCATGCTTCAGCGAACTATAAATCACTTTCAGTGGGATCCATGTTTATATCCAATCCACTGCTTTCTTTACTTCCCATGAGCTATCACCACATAGTTTAGCTTGGTTTTCCACGTTATGTATTTTGAAACTGTGGTGTACTGACATCAATATAGACCTCTGAGTAATCTAACATAATTACTGCAAACATCACCATTACCAAGTGGCGATAATCAGAGGGATTTCTTTTGCATGATTGGGTCAAAAAAATAAATGTTGGGATGTTTGGTGTATGGGGCATGAAAAAGAGCCGTAGAGAAGAGAGTTCAACTCATTTTGCACCTGTTTGCATGACTTTGGGTCTCCCAGTGATTTGAGCACTCTGTCACCTCTCTCTTATGCTGATGGTTGTGATATAATATAGACATTAAGCCTAAACAGGATTTATGAAACTGGTTGGCTCCTCTCTGCCATCAGTATTGTTTGCTGGATCACTTCTATCAGTGCTCACCCAGGCTTCAGGTTGCTCCCAGTGAGATGAATTTTCTAGCTCTCATACGGGACCATAACTAGTCCTTTTTGTACAAGCCAATAGCATGAAGATTCTTCACAAATTTTTAGCACACTGCTTTCTCTTATTACCAAGGAAAAGATTACCTTCCTCATGGCTAGTAGGTAATAAAAAAATGGTGCTGGTGACATCAACATGCCTTTCTGCAAAATGTACATCTGTACATACAATGGTCCTTCAGATTAGTAGTATTCAAATATTTTAGAACTGATGTGGAGGGATTACAGAGAAGTGATCGGGAAGTTCAGTGGTGAATTTTAGCCCAGATTCTGTAGCAAGTAGCAACACTAACTACACTGCAATATCAGGCCACCTTCTATCATAGGTATCTATTGAACTCAATGTCAAAATTACTGTTGACTTCAAAGGGGATGGAACTGGGTCCAGCAGTGCTTGCAATGCATGCTTCTTGTTTGCAAATAGGCTAAAAATGTCAAGACTGGAACTTCAAGGACAGTACTGGAAGGAATGGTTAACAAAGTGCCTGCACTCCAAAAATAACCCAAGGTCACTGAGAAAGTGTGCCCAGTACAACTGAGCCTTTGTGATAGGCATCGAGATTTAAAGTAGTAGAAAAAGCAGGCTGTAAATTTCATACCGATAGAAATCTGTGACCTACCTTGTGAGTTTTCCATTATTTTCTTTGCATTTTATGAGACCTTTCCGTACCTGTGTGTGGGTGGCCATGTATGCTATTGTGGGCACTAAAATGTTCCTCTTTTTTTTTTTTTTTTTTTTTTTGACAAAGCAATTGCAAGAGAGAAACAATCCCTCAGTCTTTGGAAGCTGCTCTTGGCAGCTATGGAAGAAAGGTTTCCATACCAGAACAATGCTATGAGTTGTTTGGCCAACTGGACTACTGTAGAAAAGGGCATCCAGTCTTTGAGGGAATCAGCCATTGTAGAGATGATCTATAATACCAAGCCAAATAATGGGGATATACCCATAGATCCAGATGAAGTTAAATGTTCACGACCCATGTGATGGAAAATTGCACAGAATGCACCCTCATCATACGCCCATTCATTGGCAAAAGTAACCTGTAATGACATAATACCACCATCAGTGGATGAAATGATTCATGAACTCCAAGAGTTCAAAGACAATCTCACCCTTTCCATCATCTCAGCTGTGGAAAAACTGTCCCAGGACCTCAAACAATTGAGAGACGATCTATCCAGCTCCTCACGGGTACCACTGGAGTGAATTGCTCAACTGTAGCGGAATTTCAGAGATTGGAACACAGCTAGCAAATAGTGCTAGCAACCAAATTAAAAATTAAATTATCAGTAGTAATTTTTTTAATAAATTAACAATTTAATATTGCATTAAACATAAAAATTCATTTCTTAATGATGATTTTGCATTTGTAATTTGTAATAAGCTATTTATAAAGTATCTGAACTTTTATCACAGTATGACAACAAATACAAAGGTATTTCTGTTAGCATCTGAGACAACATGGAGGATGCTACCTCTCTGGACTCTGTATGTTTGGACTACCAGTGGGAAAAATAGTTTGCATGAAATGAGTAGAGTCTTGTACTCTTCAGTCAAATGTGTCTGAAATTCAACAAGAAGTGAACATTTACTGACCTTGAAAAACTTTTATAGGAAGTGTCTGTTTTCCTTTCTGTCAAAGCAGGTTTAATAATTTTGAAACAGATATCAATCTTCCCATCACAGAAGGTCAAGAATTTTTATGACAATTTTTCCTGGAAGCTATGGACTATTTGTTGAAGACACTAATTTTTGTGAATTTCCTAATTAAAAATAAATTATGTTCTGCCCTCCCACACACACAGAGGTGACAGTACTTATTTACATTTGAAATCACCTTTCAGCTTCCAAGAGGGAATTTGAACCAAAGCAATGCAAAACAACTTCAGTGAATCCCAGGTTTCTCACTCATGCTTCCCTTTCCTTTCATTTTTTATGAATGCTCTATCCCTGGCAGTGTTCAAGGCCAGGCTGGACAGAGCCTTAGGTGACATGGTTTAGTGCAAGGTGTCCCCCTGACCAAGGCATGGGGGTTGGAACTGGATGATCTTAAGGTCCTTTCCAACCCTAACTATTCTGTGATTCTATGATTTTTCATCAGTTCACAAAATTTGTGGAAATTTTGACATATTCTGATATAGAAGGAGAAAAAAATCAGGAGAAAAATCCCCACAGGATAAGAAAGATGGTTTCTTAATCTGCACCTAATTTGTCTCTTCAGCACGCAAGGGCATTTCTTGCCCTGGAAAATAGCGTATTATCAGTCAACTGAATACCAGCACACTTCCCAGGAGCTTGGGTGCTCATGTTCTGCTGTGGAGTATACATTTTTACCCTCAGTGATGGATTTCTGCAAATTCATCTCCTTCCTTGTGAGACAGCATTTTCTTACAGCTTCTTAGAACTGTATTCTGCTAGCAAGATGGTTGGATGGCTTATGCTGCAGCTATCAGGCCTACATATGTGTACTAAAAAAGTATGTTATCCTTGCTTCAGGGATCACCACTGCCTGCCTGTATTTATACTCCGCTACTGTACCCTCCAGCTCTGTTATTTCAATAGTATTCTTGAAGAGAGCTTGATCCAAAGCACAATACAGAATTTCAAACTCTCTAAGAGTTTTGTGTCAATGTGGCAAAAATGGTTATAACTTTTGAAATGTTGCAGAAATGTTAGCTGGAAGCCAATGAATTTCTTTGCAAAAATGTCACAAACAAGTGGAAATGAATAGAAAAACTGGGAAATCATTAAGATTTTTGCAGGAGTGACAAAAAAATCCCCAACCAACCAAACAAACAAAAAGAACCCCACAAACAAACAGAAAAGCCACACCAACCCCCCTAACAGGTTGAGTTTTGCCTAGCTTTAATCAATTCTTTATGATGTCCTCATTTGCCCAGGTTTCAAGGTTAGTGTATTGAGTCTTCAATCTGGAGGGGACCTTTGAAAGGAAGTGTTATTATACTCAGTGCCTGTATGGATCAGATATACATGTTAGATTTACAGACCAGTGTCAGTGTTGCATTTATTTATCTGGGACAGTGGTGATGCTGTGCAAGCCATTTTGCCCCAAGAGAACAATGCACTGGGATTTTTTTTTAAGCATTAATTTCTGGTTTACTCAGGGCCTTCTCCACCCACTTTAGACGAGGGAGGAAAAAATCTTGGCAAGCGGATGCTCTGAGGGGGCACATGGAGGCGTGTGTAATCATCTTGCCAGTTTAATTAACAGTGCTTTTGACTGATATGTGTTAATGAGGATAATATACAGTATGGAGGGAAAGAACCCTGTGTGCTATATTAAAGGGACAGGTGCTGGGCATACTGGAAAGTTTGTGCTACTAAAAGGAAATAAAGTGTTTGAAATTACTTAGAAAATGAAGGAGAGGAAACATTTCTGTGAATTCTTGTAAGAGAGCAAATCTGTGTGCCCAGTTCACGTGCCTCCAAAGTGGATCATTGTGAGAAACAGAAGACTGGAGAAAATCTGCCCATTGGCAGTACAGTTCTGCATGGACAGGCAAGGGCTCCTGACTACCTGTGCCAGGAAAATCTCAACAGATCAGCTCACCTGTGTAAACGCTTTCCTGCGCATAAATGTTTGCAAGAGTGAGACGAAAGTGTAATGCATTTGACATTCTGCACTACTTCCTCTGAAATGACACCATTTATAGTTAAGAGCAATCAATGAAAGATTTCCTTCTGCATAAGGGCCTGATCGTCTGATGTTCCAAGAGCCTCCTGCAAGGTGCTGAGTGCCCTCAACATTATGTGAAATCAATAGGATTGGGCACTGGCATTTTTAATTGTTCTTATTTATGGAATACTTTTATTCACTTTTCTATGCTTTGACAGCAGAACTAACCTTACATGATTCATTGCCAGCCTGAAATGAAAGGTAAGAGTTTAGTGTGGCAAGCTTATTTATCTTGAGGATATCCTTAGAAGTTGGCAGTGTCCTACCAGGGGCTTCAAGCATTTATAAAATTAATGTCTTCCAACACTTTTTACTCCAAAAATGCTGGATATGAGATTTTCCTAGAAGTCTTCACTTGCAGGAAACAATGGTATTGGTGGTCCAAGAAAACCAAGTTCTTACTGAGTGTCTCAAGCAGCCTTGTAGCATTATTTTTTTCTTGGTGAAATGCAGATATTCTAGTTTTAATATAATTCTCTGTGTTTAATGTTTACATTCTTTAATGCTTTCTATTCATTTTTTTCCAAAGTCTTCATTTTTCTACAAGATTAATGTATTTTAAATCATACCCTAAAATGTGAACTACAATTAGAAGTACTTACAACACTTTATTTCTTTGAATACCTCGAATATTTATTACGTGTGTTCGTTGCCTTAAAAAACTGATATTACTACATATGTAGTAATTAACTGTAAATTAACTGTAAGTATATGTGTCTGCAGCCAAAAGAAAGATGACCATGTGTATATAGCCTGCTCTGTCTCTTTGAAAAGAAGAAGCAAACACCTCTTGGAAAATATTTCCTCTTCTATCACATCTGTACTTGTTTTCTGTGAATCTTCTGCCAAGTCTAAAAATGGCAGAAGAGATGTACAGGCGTGTGACAGGACCAATGGATAGTATAGCAGCTGTAAAAACGAGAAGATGTTTTTATTACTTTCCTCAAAACAAAAAAGAACGCGAAAAACCCTGAAAAAAAACCCAAACCAATCCTCTCTTTTGCTGGGTAAACCCTGTCACACGACCAGATTAATGATAGGATGAAAACAATGTCTGCCCTCATAGAACAATGGCTTTTGTGCAAATAGCCTTAAATTGGTGCATTCCAGAAACCTTAAAGATTTTGGAAACAAGTTTCTGGAGTTTTCTGCCTGTGAGAAACAAAGGGTATCCCACAGAGGGATGATTTGACCAGTGGCTTTTCAAAATAACTGTTAAGCAGGGCTAGAAAGAAAATGACAGTTACCTCTTGGTTTAGGTATGATTAATTCTAGACACAGATTTTTACTTGTTTTCTCATTCAGGAGGGTCCAAACTTGTAAATCTGATTCTCAAGAGAAAAGTAAAAATATGTTTGTTTTAGATTTGAATAGCTTCTACCAAAAGTGACTAAATGTGCCCGAAAATCAGGATGTGGAAGTGTGTTATATTGTTTAAATTTTAACAGTGTAAGTAGAGCAGATTTTCATCAGTGTAATACCTTTTTCTCCTGTGTTTCTTCAACTAGAGAGGGGTTAAAATCCAAGACAATGTTGGCATAAGATCAAATGGGTATAAACTGGTTGTAAACACATCCAGAACAGAAAAGAGAAGATTTATAACTAGCAGAGAGCTAAAGTTTGGAACAGCTGTTAAATAGAAAAAAAAAAAAATCAAAAAATCTAATGTGCTTAAACAATGAGTTTGAAAAATTTATACTGCAATTGCTGAGGTGGCCAGCTCGAGAGAGAACGCCTTCAGCACCTGATCGGGGGGAGGCTCGGCGTCCAGGAGCTTCAACCCGGAGCACGGAGGGAGCCTCAAGCCCTCGACAGGGCTCGCCCAGGGCCCGGCAGCTCAGCGGAGCGAGGAGCTGACTCACAGGGGCGGTGCCAGGAGGGGCGGCACCGGCCCTGACTGATTGAAAACCTGCGCAGGGAGCGGCGAACAGCGCGGGATGGAGGCAGTGTGTGCGGGCACGGGGAGGGATGGTGAGCGCGCCTCGTATGACCCGGGCTCGGTCTGCGAGCTCTGCTCTGACAGCCCCGGCGGTGGTCAGTGCGGGCACCCAGACAGAGCCGATGGGAGGGGAGGATGCGGTGC
>JANRGW010003360.1:25514-43095 GCA_024733675.1 Psilopsiagon aymara
TCACCTCTGTGCCTGGCAAAATCTTGGAGCAGATTCTCCTGGAAGGCATACTAAGGCACATGAAAAACAACAAGGTGGTTTGTGACAGCCAGCATGGCTTCACTAAGAGGAAATCCTGCCTGACCAAACTGGTGGTTTTCTATGATGGAGCTATGGAACTGATGAACAGGGGTAGAGCAGTTGACATCATCTACCTGGACTTGTGGAAAGTGTTTGACACTGTCCCACATAACATCCTTGTCTGTAAGTTGGAGAGACATCAACTTGACATATGGACCACTTGGTGGATAAAGAACTGGCTGGCTGGCCACATGCAAAGAGTTGTGCTCATTGGCTCAATGTCCACAAGTGGTGTCCCTCAGGGATCGATGCTGGGTCCAGTCTTGTTCAACATCGTTGTTTGTGACATGGACAGTGGGATTGAGTGTGCCCTCAGGAAGTTTGCCAATGACACCAAGCTGTGTGTTTCGGTTGATATCTTGGAGGGAAGGAATGCCATCCAGAGGGACCTTGACATGCTTGTGGGGTGGGCTGATGCCAACCTTATAAATTTTAACCATGCCAAGTGCAAGGTCCTAAACCTGGCCCGAAGCAATCCCAGGCACAGCCACAGGTTGGGCAGAGAAGAGATTGAGAGCAGCCCTGCAGAGAATGACTTGGGGGTGTTGGTCGATGGAAAAATGAACGTGAGCCGGCAGTGTGCACTTGCAGCCCAGAAAGCCAACTGTATCCTGGGCTGCATCCAAAGGAGCGTGACCAGCAGGTCAAGGGAGGTGATCCTGCCCCTCTATTCTGTTCTCATGAGACCTCACTTGGAGTATTGTGTGCAGTTCTAGTGTCCTCAACATAAAAATGACATGGAAGTGTTGGAACAAGTCCAGAGGAGGGCTATGAGGATGATCAAGGGACTGGAGCACCTCCTGTATGAAGATAGGATGAGAGAGTTAGGCCTGTTCATCCTGGAGAAGAGAAGGCTCTGTGGAGACCTCATAGCAGCCTTCCAGTACCTGAAGGGGGCCTATAGGGATGGTGGGGAGGGACTCTTCATTAGGTTCTGTAATGATAGGAGAAAGCATAACAGGTTCAAACTGAAACAGGGGAAGTTTAGTTTGGATATGACGAAGAAATTCTTTATTGTAAGGGTGGTGAGGCACTGAAATGGGTTGCCCAGGGAGGCTGTGAATGCTCCTTCGCTGGGTGTGTTCAAGGCCAGGTTTTACAGAGCCTTTGGTGGCGTGGTTTAGTGGAAGGTGTCCCTGCCCATGGCAGGGGGATTGGAACTAGATGATCTTAACATCTTTTCCAATCCTAACTATTCTGTGATCCTATTAATAGAATTATATGACTTGGTTACTTCTATGAGCCATAGGCTGGACCTGATTGCACAGGAATTCCTTTCTAATGCCGTTTTCCTAAAGTAATTATGCAAGCACCAGTATTTGTGCTACAGATATGCAACACATTGAAAAAGAAACCCTAAATAAATGGAAAACAAAGCAAACTGGAATCGGCTCTTACCTGTAGTAAATGGATATAAATAACCTTCAAACAAACGACAGAAACTGTAATTAATACCCACATACAGGCCCCGCAGTTTGACCTTCTTTACTTCTTTTCCCAAATATGTCAGATTTCAGACATGAATTTTATTATTTGTATTCAAAACAGGCATGAGCAAAAACATCATCTGACTGTACTGTTATTCATTTTAGGGTCAGTATCTCATCCTTCCTGGACAGCTTTATACATAATAAAGGAACTAGCATCTAGCAGAGTTGAAAGCTGCCTATAGATCAAGGATCAGGCTCACTGTTTTAGGATCTGTGCCTCAGAAAAGCATCTGTTTAACCCTACTTATGCACTTCATTCCGATTGAAGCATATGCCTAAATATTTAGATGACCGCAGACAGCCTTTAGTGCATGCTTAAAGTTAAGATTACGTCCACTTGCTTTATCAAAATGAAACCCTGCTTAACCCACAGGAACTACAGGCTATTAACTGGTTATGCTATTTGAATAATCATCAGTACAATACTTATTCATGTATTGAAGCTTCCAGTGTAAACAAGCATCTCAAAAATATTGGATAAAGTTAATGGTACAAATATTAAGCCATTTGCGTACAAATAAGAGGAAAAAAGAAGAAACAAAGAGGGAAAGGAATACAAGATCAGATAGCTTTAAATATCACTATCATGTTCATCGTAACCCTGTAGATATTAAACTGCACCAGACTACCTGTCTTTTTACCACTTAAATGATGAATAATAATTAAAGTACAACATTAATCACATTGATCTTACCCATTATTATCTAATGATGTTCCATTCTTTTTATTCAGGCATTTCTGGTATTGCGTGTTTAACCATCTCTCTATCAGTTGTAACCCTGTTAGTCTTGTTTTTCCTACAGACAGTTTGTTACAGGATTCATCCAATACTATTTCCTCTGCTACTAGAGCTTTTTTTTTTTTTTTTTTTCCTCTTCTGTTTAGCATTCTATTATAAATTTCATTATACTAATTTAAGTGTGCCTAACATTTTCTCTCCAGATTATAGATAACTGTTTTTGCTGATTTTACTTACTGGGAAGAACATTTTTTTTTTTTTCTTTTTTTCCCCCTACATTATTGTAGTCTGAGTCTTTTTCCTCTCTTCTATATTGTCTGATATATATCCTGAAACATTTGTGATAAAGTTTTGAAACTGCAGGTGTCAAATTCTCAGACCGAGTATAATAATCACAATGATTTGAAGAAAAACATTGAGCTCCATGGAGGTGGCAATAAAGTCAGAGAACTAAATATGTCATTTTTCGAGGGATGATGCTATTTACAAATAAATGCTTAATAAACCCAGATCTTGCATTTTTCTTTTCCATTACATAATGTTTCATATACAAATACAACAATTTTGTTTCCACTGTAACTTTTCTACTTTAACAGCATTCACTCCATCAACAAATAACAAAGGTATGCATTACCTTAGAGTTATAAAGTAAGTCCTTTTATTCACTCATTGCAATAACTTTTACATTTGCCTCTAACATTTTTAATAAACAGAAATAATTATCAATCAAAAATACTGTCTGTTGAGGGTTATGGCTTAATTATTTGCATATATTTTAATTTTGAAAATGGATTTTGCTGTTGAAAATAACATTAGTGTCTCTGCTAGAGAACATTTTATAATTAGGCAAATACTGTACCATAAAATACTCATCACCATAGCAATGCTTTTTCATAGGACATAAGTAAGTTGATAACAGAGGCGATACATTCACTACAGAGACTATTGTGGTTGAATAATGTAAAGTTATAACTTCTAGTAAAGCACCTACTAACATAAGAAATCATGGCACAGTCACACTACATATTGACATTAAGAGTCATTTTAATGAAATACATTAATATTTTATATAGCACCTTTCATACAAAGCATAATAACATTGCAATGTCTGACATCATAGTGTCTCATATACTGCTTCTCATCTTGAAGGGTCATGTGCTTGTGTGTGTGCAACCATTCCTGAAACTCCTTTATTTATTTATATGTATTGTTCTAATAGTAACCATTGCAGTATCTGAATTGCCGTGAACCTCTCCCTGGAGAGCAGAACAACAATTGTTTAAAAGCTGGTTGAGTTCCTAAACAACATTTGAATTCTGGCAGCAAAAAAAAGGGTTAGTCTGTCCAACTGAACACCAGAACAGAAATTCAAGTAGGCAGAATGCAATTATCCCAATTTGAAATCAGGCATAACACTGGGGATGCTACTGTGAAAATTACTGAGGACTTTAATGGAGGCAAATAGCCAAAAACTTTACTTTTATTTCTTGTTTTGACATTTGCTATACACAGCCAACTCAAAGTGCCCAGAAGGAACACAACTTTGTTACTCACTTGGAATAATGGTACCATTCACTAAGGCATACGCTGGCTGCCTTTCCCTAAGTGGCTGTTCCACCTGAGGATTGATATACTAATGCTTTGCTGAACTTGTGATAACTTGTGATAACTGACTCTCTAGAGGGCAAGAGGAACATGGAAATAACAACTTGCTTTGTACAGGTACACTTGAGACTCACCAGGGCTAGAAAGCAAGGAGGGTTAATGTATGGGGGAAATTGTGAAGGGCACAACTAAGGACAGTAGATCCTCTCCCACTGAGCAGAAAAGTCAATCAAGAGCTAAAATAGACAGGCCAGCATGATAAAATACTGGCAAGCAGAAATAACAACAGCTCCAGTAGAAGAGTCCATCACAAGTTTAATGGATAGGAGTGCTCCCACTAAAGTCAATGGGACTTAAATATTCATGGGCATATGCTTTAGAAATGGATTCAGGCATAGCCAATAACAAAAGCAGAACACTTGTGTAGGTGAGATGTTCCATTTCAGTGAGATCTTAGTGTCTAAATAAGTACTGCATGTAATTGTAATAAGGCCAAGTAGTTATTTTCTATGCAACAATTGGATTAGACCTCTGCATTTTTAGCCCCCTCTATTTTTTTTCCCTATTTTTTTTTTCCTTTAGTAGTGACTGGAATATATTTGTATCGATCACTGAGTCTTCATGTAATGCAATCAGTGGCAAGTTTTGAGAAGTCAAAGATTGAGGCTTGCTATACTGGTAAAACAAAGTTCTATAGGGTTATACAATCTACCAAAGACTGTAGAATCATAGAATAGTTTGGGTTGGAAGAGACCTAAAAGATTGTATTATTCCAACCCCTATGCCATGGGGAGGGACACCTTCCAATAGACAAGGTTGCTCAAAGCCCCATCTAACCTGGCCTTAATGGTATGAGGTATCCACAACTTCTCTGGGCAGCCTGTTCCTGTGTCTCACCACCCCCACAATAAAGAACTTCTTCCTAGTATCTAATTTAAATCTACACTCTTCCAGCTTAGGGTATTCTTCCATGCCCTTGCAAAAAGTCCCTCTCCAGCTTTCTTTTAGGCTCTCCTTAGGGTACTGGAAAACTGCAATAAAGTCCCCCTGGAGCCTTCTCTTCTCCAGGCTGAACAAGCCTAAGTCTCTCAGTCTGCCTTCATTAGCAGAGATGCTCCAGCCCTCTGATCATCTTTGTGACCTTTATTCTGGACTCCCTTCAACAGGTACATGTCCTTCTTGTGTTGCAGGCCCCAGAGCTGAGCTGTACTCCAGGTGGGGTCTCACAAGAGCAATGTAGAGATCATCTCCATAGGCCTGCTGGTCACACTCCTTTTAATGCATTCCAGGATACAGTTAGCTTTCTGGGCTGCAAGCACACACTTCCAACTCATGTTGAGCTTCTTGTCACACAACATCCCAAAATCCTCCACAAAACTACTCTCAACCTGTTCACTGCCCAGCCTGTATTTGTGCTTGGGATTGCCCCAGCCCAGGTGCAGGACTTTGCACTTGGTCTTATTGATGTTTATGAGTTTCACATGGGCCCAGCTCTCAAGCCTGACAAGGTCCCTCTGGATGGCATCCCTTCCCTCCAGTTTGTCAATCACAGCTTGGTCACCACATCTCTGTGATGCCATTAAGATTGTAGCCTTGCAGGCATACATACTTCTCTAACTCACTTTGTTTATTCCTCATTCTATGTACATTTGCAAAGAGGCATTTAAGCTAGCCTCCCAGTGAAGCTGACTTGCTGGTTGAAGTGGCTGCAGCTCCTTTGTACTGCTCCTCAGGTTCTCTCCTGCTGACCTGTGACCCCTTTCCAGCCTCTGGGGACTGGTATGGGATGAACTGAGGTTCCCCTCCCGTGATAACTTGAGTTCATACGTCTAAAAAAGCTCATTTTTTCTCTGCAACATCCTTATCTCACCTTTTCATTTGAGTAATTTTTTTTTTTTTTTTTTAAATGCTACTGAAAATAAACAGAGCTCTGAGATTTGATAGAAGTGCTCTGATAGCAGGCGCTGTCTTCTTTTCAAGGTATTTCATCTTTAGTGACCTGACGATATAATAACACGATATCTCTTCTGAGACTGAAGTCACTGAGAACTGAGGTTACTTGGTAACAGGTCAGAAAGAACTTTCCATTTTTCAAATCTTCTGAGAGCATAGTTTGAGTATGCATTTGAAAGTTGTTTTATACCCATTGTTTGCATTGTAGGTGCACAAGAACTTAAAACTGCAGAGCATTCGTTCCCTTGAAATTATCTCCAAGGAATCTGTCTGTAAGTTACTGTGTTTCGGTTTGACTTAAGCAAGTTTGATTTTTTTATAGCATGAGAAGTTTGAGGCTTGTGTAGTATCAGTGTTAGGAACACACTTGTGAAATCATCAGGAAAGGAGGGGACTTGTTATGAGAGAAGTAGTTGTGTATTATATTTCTCTTGCAGTGCTTCTAAACTCATGCTATTTAAAATGAGACAAAAGAATAACCCCATTTCTACCGTGGTGGTTTTAATATTGGCAAAACAGTGTCAGATGCATACTGGATTCTTGGAGCAGAATCCACATGAAGAAGTTGTAATGTAGGGCTACCACGGCCAGCGTATTTTTTTAAAAGGAAACATATTGATATAAATGATGCTGATAATTCTATATGCATTCTATTTAGAAGTCAGGAAACCACTTAACATTTGTAACAGCATCCCCCATAACCAGGCTGACATTCTAAAAGACATAGTTTGTTTCAGTCCTGTGCCTTTTTATTATCACATCTTATTACATTATGCTTTGAGATAAAAATCACACCTTGGGCAGTTGAATACACTCAGTTTCACCTGCTTCCTCACAGGTGTCCCTCGAGGTACATTGTTATGTTACAGTATCACACTCCTTGTCATATCTTATATCTTACTTGCAGATTATGGTAATATTTTGAATCCTGACAGAGTGGGCACAGCCTCTGAGCATCAGGACCAGTTTGCACTAATGTAATGTGCCACTGCGCCAGTCCTAAAGACAACAAAAGCAAAAATGCACTGAAGACGTATCTGGGAAATACGTGTTGCCCACTCTGCATTGTCTATCATCTATTTTAGGTATGAGTGCAGCAGCAACCTGCCTGTCATGTTGGTGCTACTGCCAGGAAAACAATGTAGACTGCAAGAAAAACTTTGGGATTCATTAGCTTTTAGGGTGCAGCGCTCTCACTGATAGACACTGAGTCTTGACCACTCTGCTTCATGGTGCCAGGGCCAGAGGAGCAGCAAAGATGCAGGCTGGAAAAGGGGCGAGCCACATCTGTGGATGATCCATGTGCAGTATGTGGAAAACCAGAGCTGAAAACTGAGGTTTCTCTTCAGTGACTGAGGGGGAAGAGGCAATTTCTGTTTCTGTTCTCACTGTGAAGGCTAGATAAAGGACTGAAGGGGTGGCATTGTGGAGGTGGTGGTGGAGAATGTTTCTTGTTGATGATCAGTAGGTTTGAAGAGGTGAGATTTCAGAAGGAAATTGAAGATTTGGGATGTGAAGAACTGCACAGGAAAAAGAGAAAACAGTCTCTCATGTACTCCAGGTACTTTATGCCAAGTGAAAGGTCAGAAGAGTGTAAAGGGAAACTAAAAGTCTGAATTTCCTACTGGAGAAATGACAGAAAGACTCCTCCTTGGAAATGGGTATAGCAGGTGTTGAAACAGTGGAAAGGAGAAGTAGAGCTGCATGTAATGTGGGAAGAATGGCAGCAGATCCTTGGGGGGGATGTCTGGGGCGGTGCCCCTCATGTTAGCACTCACTTGTGGACAAAGGCCCATAAGCTTTGAGGCTAGTTCAATAGACACAAAGCAATCAGTACTGGACAGGAGGAAGTGTCCTGGGGACTTCAGGAACTGTCCCACTGTCTCTAGGCAGTAGGAACCATAAGATCTGGGATAGCAAATTCAGGTTCAGGCTGTTCCTTGCAAAGTTGTATCTTAGGAAGTGTAACACCGCCACAGTGACCCATGTGATAGCCTGGACATACAGAGGCATGCAATTTAGAAGGTGCTGAGGGTTACTGAAGTGATTTTAAGGTCTCTTCATTCTCTGAAGCAGCCTAGGAAGAGGAAGATTGCAGAACTCCTTAAAATGTCACAGAGTCATAACCAAGTCCTTCCGATGAACTTAAACGCTTAAGTGTTGGCAGCCAGAGAAGCTGTGTGACGGAAAAGTTCACCTCAAATGACCAATTTAGAAACATGAAAAAGCAGCTTCTTTGGGACAAGAGTGGGGAAAGAAAAGCTTTCACAAAAAAAAAAAAAAAAAAAAGTTGTCTGTCAAATCATAAGTCCATTAACACGCTTTAAAGATATTAAACAAAATCAAGTTTTGAAAATGGTCCAAATTTACACACATATTTTTTATTCAAAAATTTCAAGCTACTCTAATGAATAAAAATGAGACTGCCAAAGTCAACAAACCTGAGCTGTTCAGACTTTAGCTTAAGTCACTAATGCAGCTTCTTAAAAGGATGGTTGATTGAAGTGACCACATAACTGGGACGTGTGGTTTTTTCCTTCTTTTGAACACTTCACAAATTGATTTCTACTTTTGATTCTACTTAATTGCAGCTGTTAGAAGACCCACTGATGGATGAACTATCACAGAAAAGGGTATAGTCTGGGGCATAAAGCATAGTACAGATTTAGGTATATAACCCCCAATTAATGCCAAAAGAGTTGGCTCTCCTGGGACAGCAAGTATAGACACAAGAAAAATCACAGTGTCTATAGAAGGACTTGCTTTTTTCTGCCTTCACAAACATACCCACATTTATTTTGAGTCTGATACTGCTATGTTTATCCTTGCTATGTAGTATGTCTTTTTTTTTTTTTTTCATAATCAATATGATTTAAATATGTGTATTTTGATTTAGCTCTGGTTTGATCTGTTTCAAAATAAATTTGACATGCTTCAACTGTCCTGGTTGCATTCAAGAGAGGAGGCTGTGCAAGAGATGACTGTTCTCATGAAGGAACTTAATTAGATGATGGAGACTCTATAACCATCTCGACCACAGGTTTTTACTGAAAACTCTGAGGGTTGGGGCATGTGTATTTTCCTCTATTCAGTAAAAGACCACGTGCTTTTGTTATTAGTGAGGAAACAAAGTTCACATCCCTATACTGGTAGCTCTCTCTCAACTCCTGCTGCTTTGTGACCTCCCTTCATAGGCATGCAAGAGAGTTCAGAATCCAACAGATTTAGGGCATCTTTAAGTTATTGCATAGCTTCAGAGTAAGAGTAATGTTATCTGAAGATTTCCTGGCTGTTAACCTCAGCCAGCTTTATCCATTCTAGCATGGAAAACACCCATGCATGCTACAGTTGTGTATTTTGTTTTGGATTTAAACACTGTTGGTAAGCATGCAAATAGCAAGCACCTGATGGATCTCAAATGATCAGAGAGCATGCCCTTGCCCAGACTCTGGAAGGAAGAGTAGGTAGGCAGCTCAACAAATGTAAGAGATGTAGGGCTTCACACAGCATACACAGCTCCTGGGCCATTAATCAGAAGGTAGAAACAAGCATGGCCCCACAAAGTTTAACCTGCTTGGCAACACTGCTTGAGGCAGGAACAAAGGTTTAGCGATACCGCTGGATCTGTCTTGACATTGTTGTGTACTTCCAAGTGTGGGAGGTCATATGAGTACATCTGAAAAGGAGGGAAAGCTGGCTCAGACCGTGCCCAGCAGAAAAAGCAAATATGCAGTCATTGCAAAAGCCAATTTTTTCTTTATTTTCTGTTTTTCCTCCCTTTTACTCATACACTTCCTCCCCCACCCCTCCACCCCTCCTCCTTTTTGGGTCACACATGTCTGCAGGCCACAGAGAATTGAGAAGCAGCCTGGGAGATGAAGAGCTTATGGAAATGAGCCCTCCTCCTCCTCCTCCTCGTGCAGACTGCTAATCCTGATTCAACAAGATTTTTAATTCCCCCTCCGTGGCTGTGCAAACAATTTGCTGATCCCTGAGACTTGCTCCAATCCAAGGCTGGAGTAACTCTCAGGTGCAGCTGTAGAACAGGATTTTGGTTAAAGTCAAGTTAATAAATATTTGCCTAATAAACCAGACTCTTTAAGTGCCAAATAAAACAAGCCCAGGCTGGGGCGGGGGGAAGGAAGGAAAGAGGGGGAGGAAGGGAGGGTAGGAAGAGGCAGAAGGAGGGAGAGAAAAATACCCCTAAGTTTTTAAACTCTCATTTAAATACTTTTCAGTACTGCTGATATTTTATGTAACACTGGCTTTATTTATGTATTTATGTATTTTGCTTTGATGGGGGATTATTTTTCTCACTGCAGTCTTATTTTGGTTGATGCAGTGTGCCTGCTCACTTTCAGATATGGCTGGAGAAGAAGCAGCTTGAGTTGGGTGACTGTATTTAAAATGGGTAAAATAGAATAGTTTTAAACTTTAATATTTCATATAAACATTAAGTTTTGCAAGTAATTTATTTTGTGAGATGCAAGATTCTGCTTGGACAGTGGTGATTTTGAGTAACTTGATGTTCATTTCCCACTTCTGCATATTAATATTTTTGGACTGTGTGCTTTCCAAATACCTTATCACTGTTGGATTCTTTAATAACCCTGAAGGATATAAAGTGAACTCCTTTATATCAAGGTATATTTTTTTCTTCTTGTGATGACTTTAACCAGTATATACTTCAACAAGAAAACCAGAAGCATCTACTATATGAGACATCACTGCTCTTCATGAAAAACTTTAGATACAAGACTGAATAATTTGTATAACCACGATTGTTTCCCAGCTAAAGTATATACAGGTCAGATTCACAGTTGATTTAAATGAACATTCCTCCATCAGCTTTAAATCAACTTTGCTAATTTACACTGAGAATTCTGCTCAACCCTGATGTTATTTCTTTTTTTTAAATTGGCAAAGAAAAAGTCTCCTTTTAAAAGTCAGATGACTCTGAAATTTAGAATCTTGGTATAAAGAAAAACAATCAAATAAAAAATCTCCACTTCAAGTCCTTGAAGAGAGCTGACACCTTCTCACTTTGATTGCAGTATGTTTAATTGAACTTCTAAGTGATTCTTCAGAAAAGAACAGACCAAATGTATTTAGATTCGTCAGTTATTTCTATTTGAAGGCAGATCTCAGCAGGTTTTGAAACAGGACAGAAAAAGAAATGTTGAATTTAATGATGATAATTTTTCTGATTTTTTTTTTTTTTTTTTTTTTTTAATAGGGATGTAAACACTACATACCTGTAGAGGAATGTGAATGTGAATCAAATGTGTCCGGGACTTTGTTAATCAATTTTATGCCACCAAACAGATATATTTAGTAAAAGTTTTTTTTATTACAGGAGTGCTGGGAGATGAAAAATATGCTTGCACCGCTTATACCTGGTATATTTAAACCTTGTTTATGCATGCTTACTATTTCCAGTTCTTGCGAGTTTAAATTTCAAAAATGCTAAGATACAGAAATAATTGTAACATGTCAGCAATCTCAACATGGACTGGATCAGTAATGGTACTTTGCATGCATAACATTTCTTTAACAGAAATTATGATTATTTCATTAGATCTGAAGGTATTAAATGCCATAAATTTTAGTCAACATCTCACACTTCTTAAAATAGAGGCAATATTTTGCTTTTATTTTAAAAATAAAACCATTATTGATGATTAAACATTAATTGTGGTTTGGCCTTGGTATCTTAGGAAAAGAAGGTGAGTCTGGGACCTGATCTAGTAATGAAAAGTAATTTCCATAGAAATCTAAGTTACATCTGGCTAATTTCTGCCATGACTTCTAGGACTTGGTAAAAGCTCTAGGTTAACCTAAGGTTGTGTTCATATCTTTCAACATTACAAACCTGATCTGTAATGTTTCAGTGGTCATATGGTTCTCTGAGAGTACCTTCACTTGTATGAATATTGGTGTTTTCATAGAATAAAATATGAAAAAGTTAAGCATCACACTTACACAAAGCTAACCCAGCTCATGACTGTAAGTGGTAAAATGCATGACAGACAATTGTAGAAATCATGGAATCATAGAACAGTTTGGGTTGGAAAGGACCTTAAAAATAATCTAGTTCCAATCACTCTTCTGTAGGGAGGGACGCCTTCCAATAGACAAGGTTGCCCAAGGCTACATCCAACCTAGCCTTGAACACTGCCAGGGATGTGGCATCCACAATTTCTTTGGGAAAGCTATTCCAGTGTTTCACCACATTCACAGTAAATACTTTCTTCTTTATATCTAATCTAAATCTACTCTTTTTCAGTTTAAAGCCATTCCCCCTTGTCCTATTCCTGCATGCCCTTGTAAAAAGTCCCTCTCCATATTTCTTGTAGGCTCCCCTTCGGGTATTGGAAGGCTGCTATTAAGCTCCCTCTGAAGCCTTCTCTTCTCCATGCTGAACAAGCCCAACTCTCGCAGTCTGTCTTTGTAGAAGAGGTGCTTCAGCCCTCTGAGCATCTTCATGACCTTTTTCTGGACTTGCTCCAACAGATCCATGTTCCTCTTGTGTTGGGAGGCCCAGAGGTGAATGCTGTATTCCAAGTGGGGTCTTACAAGAGCAGAGTAGAGGGGTAGAATCACCTCTCTCAACCTGCTGGCCACACTATTAAATCAAATGCGTGAAATGAATGGGTGCCCTGACAGAGCATGAGAATCAGCAAGTCCTTGATCAAATCAAACATTCTAAGCCATAAACATTGGTGTTCCTAGGCTGAAAGTCGAAAACACAGCGCTGCACCAGCTACTAAGGAGAAAAAATGACTGCTACTGCTGAACTCAGGACAATGGGACTGGGCCTTTCATTAATGAAATATGTCACATTAAGTAATGTAAAATACGTGTCAGGGACATTGAAAGTCATGGAACAGTATGGAGCAATGAATCTCTTCCCGGGTTCCTGCTTTGATTCTGATTCTGTGTCTTTTTGTAATCTGGATCACCACATCAGTTCTGGATAAGAGAACAGAGCCTCTCCAATTGCGTGCACCAGTCTCACACTCTACTGACCTTCACCCAGAAGAGCCTGGCAACCCTGGTTCTCCTATATGGAAGTTTGTATTTCAGCTGTGAAGCACCAGCTTCACAACTCATGTCCTGCTGAAGGCACCATAAGCATATTAGACAATTTTTGCCGCATGAATCGAATTGTTGAGTGGGGAGGTTACTCCTTTCACCTGCTCCTGAAAATAGCTCTGGACAAGAAACTTCAATGATGGTCTCAGTCAAGAAAGTGGTCTTTGGGACCCCTGATAATTTATTAATCTCTGCAGAACTGAGTGCATTTTAAGCATTCTGAAATATAAAGAAAAAAAAAAAAAAAAAAGAACCAAAATCAAAACCAGACAGTGGCATCCTTATATATTCTGTGGCTTTGGAAATCAGGGCACTTATTTAACTGCTAACCGTAAGCACCCACATTTGAAGATACAGGTCATGACTTGATACGAAAAGTGTCACGAATCTCTTTTGCTAGAGTTATGTGCTAGGCAAGCAGTACACCTCCAAATTAAGCCATCTGCTTAAATAAGCCCTCCATGGACTTGTGCGATCCTACTGATGGTAATGCGTTTTCATAGGTGTCACAGATCAGTGTTTGGCTCTGTCCGCCACTCAAATTTAAAAGCTCTCTGTCTTTGGCCTGCATTCTGGCTCATAACAATAGTAGAGTTTCCTGATGTTTTGGGACCCGTTAAATGTTGTTGTCATTTTCTCCTCATTTTGTTACTTTCTGAGGTAAGGCATTACAAGCTGCAAATAATATTCAGGTTGTGGCACCTTGGAGAGAGCTTTCACAAAACATCACAGAGGAAATAGGCGCACACAAAACCTGTGAAGAAAATACAGTAGGTTGTACATACACTTCTCCCACTCATTGTTTGCAATTTGCGCCATTTGTGTCAGTATTTGTAGGCAGTCCTAGAAAACAAGGCACTGCTTAGCTGTGAAACATAGCCGTGGGACTGAAACTATTGAAGAGCTTGTGACTCTACTTCCTCTCCTTGGCTTTACTTGCTTATAAAACCCTCTGTGAAGGAGAGTGCAATTCTACCACCATTCACTTAACCTAGACTTTCACAGCGGTTTTATGCAAACTTTCCTCACTATCCATGTAGAAAATCTTCCAGCCTGCTTCAAGAAATGCCTTTATCAGCTGACACAACTATAATGGGTTTCACGCTGAGTGCTAGCCTAGCACAGCCCCCAGTGTGAACCCCTTGCTTCTAGCAGAAATGTAGCCCAAATCCCTTCGCTCCAGTTCAGGCAGAACTGGGATGTGAACTTGGGTGTCCCATCTTTCAAATGAGTGTCCTCTCTCTCCCTCTGCTGTTGACAATAGTGAAAAAAAATCCCATTCAGTTCTCATGATGAGAGGGTTCTTCATTCTGCAGACCAAGCTATAATTAAATACAAAGCTTAAAACCAAACAAGTTTGGATGAAAATTTTCAATGGTACACATTTTGAGGGAATATTTGATTGTTTATTGTTTGGATAGGGAGAGTAATTATGATGCTCTGCAGTGAATTATCCAAAAAGGAACCTTTTTTTTTTAAAAAAATATTTTATTTGAGAAAGACCTAAGTCCTGCAACTTGTCTTTGATGATCACAATAGCCCTTTCTGACCTTGAAATCCAAAGTCCTGATTGAGGATCATGCAGCTGCTGACCTGGAGCAAGATCTCCTCTATTATCTTCTGCAATCAATCTCTTGCTGGATGCACCCTGCCCGCATACTAGAGCATATTTGCTTTCATTTGATGCTTTTGCAAATTACAGAGTTACCACCTCAACTCACAGGCTTTTGACAGCAACTGCAAGAGTGAAAAAAAACTTATCTCAATTGCCTGTGATTTTTTTTATCAATCTTGCCTTAGGTGTGCAGGGATCTTATGCTCATCAAGTGTATTCAAGTATGCTTTTTAGAACTGGCACTTTACAGAGCTAATTTTCCTTGTCAAAGCAAGCAAAAGCAATTACATAATGTAAACATTTGGTTCACTTTCATTGTGTAGACTGTATTTTTGTTAACCCCACATTCTTAAAGCACCTTAATTTCAATGGAAAGTGTATGCATTTGTGTAAAGACTGTGAGGTCAGTTCTCTCCATTGGCGCAGTCTTGTTGCTCCCAGTGCCACTAATGGGAGTTAAGCATATGCATCAAGGGGCTAATACTGAATTGATGGGTTGATTTCACAAATTGTTCCGTAAGTCCCCATCCCCGCAGTCAGCTTCTCTGGTATGTCTGTGTGGTGTGAAGAGGTTTTTAATTGAAAAACATGCTTCCACTGTTCAGTACTTAACTCTATATATCAATCTAATGCATTATGTAAAGAGATTTATTTATGGTGCAGATGCCAGCTGATGGAAGCTAAAAATCAGTCTTAAACTGACCTTATCCTGGTTCATATTACAGAAACTATTAACTTGTATTATCACTGA
Source organism: Psilopsiagon aymara (assembly GCA_024733675.1). Classification (NCBI taxonomy): domain Eukaryota; kingdom Metazoa; phylum Chordata; class Aves; order Psittaciformes; family Psittacidae; genus Psilopsiagon; species Psilopsiagon aymara. The sequence goes on from JANRGW010003360.1 coordinate 40,883, forward strand.
TTTGCTGTGAAAAAGCTCTGGGGCATTACAAGTATTCCTCATGCTTCCCCTGTCCCTCTGTGTCTTTTTGACATTGTGCCACCCCATTGTTTAGAAATTAAAATATACAGCATTCCCTGCACTGCATGCAAACAAATGAGTATTCATGCAACCCATACAAAATAATGGTGTTGACCTTGTTAATAGAAAGATACCCTCCATCTAAGACTTAACTTCTTACTGCAGTGGAAAGCTACTAAATGCCTGTCTTATAGACATATAAAAAAATAATTTAGGTGAACTTATTCTCTCGCAAAAACTATATTCCAGCCTACTGAAGAGAGAGCAGATACTTCCTGTCTGTAGTTAAATACTGTATTGTGCCATCATCCCTGTGTGCATCCTGTATTTGTACAGAAAATCTAATACCTATTGCTGAAAAGGAGACTTGGGGATCCTGTTCTGAGACACATCAAAACAGTCAGCCCTGTGCACTCTGCCTGTGACATCCCAGCAGTGTCAAAGTTACATTTCTGTTTTAAGAAAGATCAGATTCTAGGTTCCTGCTTGGAGATGTCTTGCTCTCTTGCTTGCATGGACTCTTTCAAACAGTAAGGGCTCTTCATGGACAGAGAAAAATCTGTTTGCACTAAGCATGGTGCAAGTGTGCAGCTATGAAGGACTGTGTAGAAGGGTTGTACTGCTTCCAGTGGTCTCTTTTCCTCACAGGACTGTAATCTGGATAATAGCACCTTTTCCTCAGATGGGTGCAATTCAGGCCAGCGCAGAGGCCTCAAGAACGTAATTGGTGCACAGGCTCTCTCCTAAGGTTCTTCAAATAGTGCTGGATTTCACCCTTAATGAAGTACTGAGTAGGATGCCTAGGAGTCTCAGGGGAAAATGTATTGGAGAGCTCTGGCACTATTGCTCCCACTTTATGTAACCCACTCCAGCTTGCTCCATGCTTCTGGCTCAGTGCCTAGCTTTGCAGACAAATGTCAACCTGCCAAATATCTTCCATTTGCATTCCAGCCCATTTCAGAGACCATCCAAACAAACAAAACAAACAAACAAACAAACAAACAAAAAAAAATATATATATATACAAAAAAAGAAAGGGGACAGGCAGTGACTTGTCGAATTTCCTTCCTTGATCCCTTAGGGAAAAGGGTTATTACTGAGTGTTGTTCCACAGGCACCACCATGAAGAATACATGAATGGGAGGGTGGGAAAGAGACAGAAAAAATGCCTTTAAATCATAAAACTGTCAGTAAGATTAAAAACATAGGGCAAGATTTCAGTCTCAAAGCTGATCATGTAGGAACTATTGTACGCACTATGGTTTCCAAGGAACTTATTCAAAGCCTGTCCTTTTTTTTTTTTTTGCATTCACCAGGTAGAAGGCATATTATCTGGTGGACAAATTAATAGATTCACAGGAAAGTTTATTTCTTAATATATGAACATATGAAAGTGTGTAGAGTATTAATCTCTGAACGTAAAAAGGGGTTTAAAGCACTGTTATGGGCCTTGTAAGCTAGTAGCTGTAGTGTTCCTGCATGAGAGAGGCTCTATAAAGGGTAATTCTTGGGAGAAACTAATTCACAGGCTTGGAATAGTCCTCTTGGGCAGCTCTACTTACTAGATAAGGAATTGAGGGAGACCAGTTTCCTAACTGAGATAGCTAGAGTTTACCACTGGGGAAATGAGCCTAAGAGCTTTACTCATCTTTTCAGTAGAAGGAGGAATAAATGTTGCTGCGGGTCTGTGGCTGCATTATGTGTGACAACTAAATACAAATGAGAGATGTTTGCCAGGGTTTGGAGCTGGCACAGGGGACCATGCTGGATATTTCTGAATCAGACAAACTGGAGCATTAGACAACAGTGGGGCAGAAGCACTGATAGATGAAAGGGAAATATAACCCCCATTTTCAAGAAGGGGAAAATGGATGAGCCACAGAACTACAGACTGGGCAGTCTCATCTCTGTTCCTGGCAAAATCTTGGAGCAGATTCTCCTGGAACGCACGCTAAAGCACATGAAACACCACTAAGTGGTTGGTGACAGCCAGCATGGCTTCACTAAGGGGAAATCCCGCCTGACCAATTTGGTGGCCTTCTGTGATGGAGCTATGGAACTGATGAACAGATGTACAGCAGCTGACATCATCTACCTGGACTTGTGGAAAGTGTTTGACACTGTCCCACATGACATCCTTGTCTGTAAGTTGG
>JANRGW010003361.1:0-16095 GCA_024733675.1 Psilopsiagon aymara
ATTCACACCCCCCACACCCCCCCACACCCCCCCGAGACCTGCCTTCTTTTTTCAGTGACTACTTGTTTTACTTGTTGGGGCATAGGCAGGCTTGCTCTTGATCAGCTCGGGTGATCATCTGAAGATATGCTGCTCCCTATCTTGTGAGGACACAGCAAGCAAAGGCAAAGTGAAGGGTGTAATGGACTGTCACAACTCACAGATTGCATGGGTTTATTTTTAGATCAGTACATCAGTCACGCTGTTGGGTGATGAGAACTTGCTCGCAGAGGATCCCTGTCTAAGAGACTTTTTGAAGTAGCTCAGTAGTCCTCCCCACAATGCCTGCTCTGGGCTTCTCACTCCTGAGAGGCAGGTGAGAGATGGCTGCTTGAGCACTGCAGGAGGAAATGGGGGAAGCACAAGAGGGATTCTGAAGACAGTGAGGGTAGCACCTAGCTATAAACCTAGCAGGGCTGAAAGTCAGTAAAATATCTTCAAGATACCCTATAATATTCCTGTCTTTACAAAGATCCACTTCTTGCTATACTCCTTGCATTTGCTTAGCATTTAGTAAACGAAAAGTCCACTGAAGGTTTTGGACCCCAGATTTTGTTCTCTAATAACATGCAAAATCCTTGAAGGAAGTTGCACAAACAGCATTTTATTATTGTCTTGCATCTCTGCACTGATACTTGCTGTGTGGTATTTTGAATATGTAAACAGCTTGCTATCAAACTGTCCCACTTCTGAGGAAAATGCTGCCATGATACCCTGAGGACCACTGCTGCACATGCACCTAGTCAAAACTTTCCGAGGATCAATTTACAAACATAAAGAAATCAGTTTCCTTCAAAGAACTCTGAAAATGGTTAATCTTGTTTCATTTTTTTACACTGAGGCTGGGTTTCACGTGCTTTGAGATCTTTACTGAAGTGCTGCTACATCTGCTCAGTATTTATGTCTTCATTCTTTTGAGGGCCATAGTGTTATTTGCACGGTCTCCACTTGGCTCCTTCTTTTAAAGGGGAAAAATGAGCACCACAGTCGTTATCTTGTCCGGCAAATGCTGAAAGGCTTGCTCTAGAGCAGTTTAAAATCATGAGACTGTAAGTTGCTCTTTAACCAGGTATGTTAAAGCAACAATGAAGTCATGCTTTTTCTCCTGTTCACCTCTTGTGGGCTGCTGGTCCCACCCTCACAGACTGTGTGGGACTGTGAATGAATGAAAAGTAAGCAGGCTGGGACCAGGGCCCCAGGTGCCTGCCTCAGGCAACGGACATCCTCATTCAGGTGTCCTCTGTGGACTTCCTAGGGCTACATGTCTTGTGAGTTACTATGCAGGGAATCACACTCTAACCAAAATTTGTTTCACTGGAGAATCCCTTGCTCTGTTGGGTTCAACACTCTCCGAAATGTGGGAGACAGGGTTTGATCCCACTCAACCTGAGCAAGTCCTGCAGCCTTGGAGAAGTGCCCTAACTAGTGCACAGTCCTCACAAGAGGTCCAGGCAGACCAAACCTGTGATGGGTGATGGCAGTTACTCTTATGGTTATTTATGTTGGTGGAAGCAGCAGTCCCCACCCTGAAATGGACTGGAGGACCCCTGTGGTGCTTCAAACCTCCCCAACTGCTTGGTGCAGATGGCAAGGCTCTCACATGAGTGGGCTGGGTATACAGAAGCTAGGAAGAGCTAGAAATCCCTCCCCTAAAATTCTGGGGACACTGCACCCAAATTAAACTCCTAAAGTCTATGTTTACCTCACACTTACTTTAGAAACACTGAGCTAGAGCTACGAGATATGTTTCCCCTTCTCTGCCAACACCCATTGGTGTTAATTAAACTACTCAAGTAAGCTCCTAAAGTCTACGTTTGCCTCACACTTACTTTAGAAACACTGAACTAGAGCTACTAGATATGTTTCCCCTTCCCTATTGGTCAAGTTATAACATTAGGCGTAAATACTTCTGCATTTGCAATCAATTTAAAATTAGCAACTTCAGTTTCTTTGCTTCTTTGTTTCAGTAAAACTATCTCAGAGTCTGAGAGTGCAGACTGATAAATAATTGAAGGGATTTATAGTTCAAATCAGGCAAACTTCTTAAGGATTTGGGGGCTGCTCAGAAGTTACCTGTTTTCAGTCACCACCAGACCCTGGTCCCCCGAGCACTTCCATGCACCCAGTCAGCAGCTTAGATTTTCAGAAATTACTAGTGATCATTGAAGCTTACTTAATATGAAGGAATTTCTGTCTGCCTGTACACACCTATTATGGTGCCTGAAATCAGACCCTGAAAATGCCCTTGCAGGTCACTGGCCGCTTGGTAAATACAGGGAAAGATGTGTATGTCTTTTTCAAATCTTTCATGGACTATTTGTAAAGTAGGGTAATAAAATCATGAGTAAAACAAAGATGCAGCTGAAGCAGAGGTAGGTATCTGAATAAAGCAGGTCTTTTCAAAAGAGTCAATTTAACATATATCCTTTGTATGCATGCTGCCTTAAAACTTTTACCTTCAAGGGAAATTATCTAGAGAAAGGCTATTCTGCACTGACACAGAAGCAAATGGAGAGATTTCACAACACTTGAAATCATGGAGGCTCTTCCCATTGAACTTGATGGGAGAAAAGCCAGCATTTTACAGCTCTCACATCCACGTGGCTCACACAGGCAGCTCTGTTACCATAGCATCAGGGCTTCTCTTGCAGCACATTTCCCATCAAGTGCTGGTTGAGATTTTTTTAAGTCCAAGAATCCAAAGTAGGTAACATGTTTATGAAATTTCTTAAAAAGAAAAGATATGGTCTGCTATTATACTGTAATAAGAATACTGAATCTGCAAGTTTCCCCTTGGTTTTTCTGTCTCCTCTTTTGCAAAATATTGAATTTTCATCTTCCATAAATATACTACAATTTCCATTAGCTGGAATGGAAATCTGCCATGAACTATGGAAAATTGACGGGAGAACAAACATCGGTACTCCATCATAGCACAGCATTCTGGATTTTTTTTTTCTTATATGTATTATAGGTACTGAACACACAGATAAATACTAACAGAAACTCTCTGTCCAGTCTTGGACAAGACCCAATTAAACAGGCAAAATAATAAAGGAATGGCAAGATGTCAGTTATACCTCTTAGTATTTTCATCCTATGGCCTGCATTTAGGAACTTCAGGTACTTTCCTGTGTTGCAGAAATTAGAAGCCTCATCACCTAGGATCTCAGACCTGCCTAAAGAAATAGTCACCTTCAGAGCATTTTTGATCCCATTTCTTCAACAGGTAGCCTAGGCTGATGGTGGTCAGCCGCTTGTATGATTAAATAAGAAAATTTCAGCCCTGTGTTCACAGTTCATAAGTATGGAGGGACTTTTGAAAGTGGTCCATTTATGTCTCTAGGTCCAGGATGTAGTTAATAATTTACAGATATCTAAAATCATATTTTTCAGCAGCACTAAAGTACTTTTGTCCCAACCTGCAGATTTTTATTGGCTTCTTTGTTCTCATAAAACAATGCATTTTCATTTAGAGACAGGAAGGCCTACCACTGCTGTCTTTCTTTAAATCAATACCTTTTAATCAAAGAAGGAAGTTTTGCATTGTAGCAGGCAGCTTATAATGTGCCTTTTACCAAGCTGAGCCACTTATTTGTAAGCATCTCTGTTAGGGAGCTACAGACAAGCCATGTGTGAACTGGGCAACATCTGAAGGTTGGAGACCAGGGTCTGCTCTCAGCAACACCAATACAGATGTGGAGAAACCTCCTTGAAGTTAATAGCTGGATGTTTAAAAGCTGAAAACCCCTCCAGCACATTCACCTCAGTCTGCAGGTATTTCTTCTCTAGAGCTTCCTGTAGTTGTCAAATGGGGTATTTCATTCAGAGGGAAACAGGAACACCACTTTGTTTTTCAGCACCCTTTTAACCTTGCAGCAGGATTAAAATGCTTTTTGGTTTAATGCTAGTCATATGCTGCCTGATTTTAGAGTGGCCTGGAGTTCTGAATTATTTGGTTTGTGTGACAAGGGTGCTTCTGAGAAGATTAGAGAATTGTGCACGTCATTTAAGGTCAAAAAGGCCTCTCATTCATTTTCAACATACCAAAACCTTTTTTCCTAAAAATTCAGTTTCCCTGCAAATACAACCATATGCATAATGCTGAAAATTAAGGTATCTTTTGTCCACTTCAGAGGCCAGTCTGGTAAAGGAAGTATCCTGCATGTATTCAGCAGTGATTACTCTGTGCTCTCACTTCCAAAGGGGATGTCCTGAGGTACCTGCCGCCTCTGGCTTGTTAGGTAAAATCCATTTTGGCATCCTGGTCTTACACCAGTGGGGCATACCCAAGGCATGTGGCTGGCTTCTTACTAAACCTCTCCTTTTGCCAAGTTGCGATAGTGGTGTTTCTCTGTAGTATTACTATTTCATTTACCTCCTTTTGCCCCTCAGGCAAGACCACTGTGAAGCTTGGGTTCAAGATTGTGCAAATATGGATTAAAATCTCTTTAAGGGTCAAAATATCTGTCTGTGGATCTACTGCACATTTTGAAGAGTTATTTTGCTTACATAGCCTGCTAAGTTCTTAGGCACAGTGATAAAAGGTAGAGAGACTAAATCACCCTGGAGAAATAAATTATTTTCTTATAAATTACCCACTTCCACTTTTCTAGTCAATAAATTTAGCAACGTTTTACAATATCTCTTCCTACCACTCTGTTACATTGAAGTGCAAATTTTTGTTCGTGTAAGAGCATTACACAAGACATTTGAAGGTTTAGAGTCTTTGTCAGCAGAATTGATTGGCAGCCTGAGGCAAAAAATAACTCATTATAGTGGGAAATATACAGAATAGATTAATTTCTTATTGCATTCAAATGATTTTGGAGAGAGCATTTTCTATGCTAGCTTAAACTCCTCCCTTTCCTCCTGACTCTTCTCACCTCTCCCACACATACTTAGGTCATTCCTGCTGATATTTTTCTGCTTCTTTATTGCTATATATATATTTTCGAAACTTTGAGTGTTTGAATGTGTTCCAAGAGCAGAGCACTAAACAATGAAATTAATCTTATGCATCTCAGAGCTATTTGAACTGATTTCCATCTTCAAATAGTTATTCTTCTCAGGCATATTAGCTTTATTTAAAAACATTTCATTACATTACTTGATTTGCAGATCAGTCATTTAGCATTCAAATCTTTTCCAGGGGAATACATTTCATATAAGATCAGCTTAAAAACCTTGACATGGGAGAGAGAAGATAGAGAAGTATAGAGAAGGTGAAAAATTAGTGACTGTTTCTCACGTTCAGCAACTAAAGGGCATTAAATGACATTTCCAGCAAGTCTCAAAAGTGAAGCAATTTGACACAGAAAGCATAATCAAACAGTAGCACTCAGTTGCTGCCACAAAATGCCAAATGTGGATACCCATACAATGCTGGGCACTGGAGATGCGATAATGAGCTAACCTAAGCTCTTGTTGGGTCTTATACTCTCAGCCTGTTGGGTCTTATACTCTCAGGTTCTTGTGTTTCTTATCCTGCATCTAGAAAATTTAGAAATTCATCTAGTTTCACAATATTAGATAACAGTCCATGTTAACCCGTGGACGTAGTGAGAATTTGTACTATATATGCTGAAAACCTGTCTGTCTCACCCCATGGGAACAGGACTTGTGTGGTTCAGGCTGACTTCTCAGCCCTTGCCTCATGGCCCATTCAGCACGTGGAACAGCTGCACTGTTTTGTTTCTTAGCCCTCAAGGAGACTGATCACATTCAGATGGTAGATGACTTTTGGAAAACAGAAAACCAGAACTTGAATAGGCATGACAAGCAGTGATGCACCAACACTTTGGCAAGGAAAAATGTTTCCTTTCTGTGCCAGTCCTTCATTGTCCTCTCAGGTAAATACATTGCCTGCCAAGATCTCCTCTTTGCATGTACACAGAAATATGCAAATCTTCAGCACTGTGTTTGGGAAAGGCAACGGGAGTGAGGCAGCCTAGACTCAAAAAGTCTAATCATGGTCAGGCTGCAGCTCCATTCCTTTTTCTCTCCTTTAAAACAGAAAGAGTATGTCTGTATTGCTTGGAAAATCATGCCTGACAGCTGCTGGCAACAAGCTTTTTGTATTATCCACTGCCACAAGCAAACCTTGGCAAGGGGAGCATTATGTAGCCCTGGGACATGGCTCAGCTCAGAAACCCAGCTTGGGGCTGCTGCTCACCGGAGGCTCTGCTCTGGTGCTCCAGGGGTTTGGAGGTCTCCTGATGCTGCTGGATGGCACTTTCTGGAAACACTTGAATGCATATAAATAACCACTGTTTATTCTTGGGGGTCAGCTATGAAAGGCCCCTCATGAGGTTCTGCATAACCTATGACCTATTTTTCTTTTGTAAGCTGTGCATCTCTGGATTAGCTGAATTGAGGACCTGACCTGAACTCCATGGTCATGAACTCCATGGTCCTGACCTGAAATTTATGGTCAAGGTAGGCTAGCAAAGATACCAGGTGTTTTCTGTAAAACAAGCAAAATTACATGGCTTAGTGGCTGTTTTAAGAGAAAGGGGAATTTGGTCTAACCCTTTGAGTCCTTGTGCCCTAGATTTAGAAATATCAGACTTTTCAGATGATTCTCTCCTTCCTCCTAATTGCAACAAAACCAAAACAAAAAAAAAAAAAACAACAAAACAAAACAAAAAGAAGTATTGATAGATTTTTGTATGTATAGCTTATATGTGCATGTGGGTTTTTTCAAGGTTGGGAGAGCATTTGACAGCTCAAGTGAAGGACCTCTGTCATTCTGTGGCTGCCCATGTTGTCAATGCCCATTTTCACAGCAAATGGGTGAACCCATCTCCTAGAAAAGAAGGCCAAACAATGCAGCATAGATGCTCCACAGCACTTCCTTAACCCTCCAGTTTTTAGGATTCCCTGAAGGATCAGTATACATCTCTTTGGTGTGACACTGGGGAAGATATGATCCTCCTTTATGGCCAAAACAACGTTGTTTTTCTAGGCTGATGCAGTATTCAAAACCAAGCAGTTTCACATGGCAGTACTTTGTCTCCTTTACTACTTCTGCTCAAGTTCTTTTTTTCCTCCATCCTTGAAGTTCAATAGATCAGCTTCATTTAATTTGAAGTAAAGACAATGGATCTCAGCACTGAAAATTTTCACTCTTTGAGAGGAGAAGGAGTCAATAAGCAGCTGCCACATGCACAGGCGTTCTGTGAGGGCTTTTCTCAGACTCAGCGGGGGAAATGAGATTCAGGCAGATTGTGTAATCAGTGATTCTCCCCAGCTCCTGAAAAAGGGCAAATACACTTAAATATCCAAATTTAAAAATGCATATGAATGGGCCATCAAATACGGTTTCAATAAACCTCACCTTCTTTGAACAGTGCTCTTCATTTCGCAGAATGTGACTGCTGTGTATAAGTTGCTGTGGGGAGAAAAGGAAGAAAATTGAAGACAGCTGTGCAAAATAAATATTTCTTTACTTCTGCTTAAAGCATAAAATATCTCTAAGCTCATCAGGGTTTGTAATAGAGGGGTATTATTTTTTGTAAATGAAAATGTCAGAAGTCCAATGTACAGGTTCATGAGTTTAATAGAAATAGTCTCTGTTGTAACAGTATGCTTTATATTCTAGTCACGATGCATCAGCAGTTTATTCTGGAGTTCGTTCTGAGGAGGTAATGACTAGGAAAATGACAAAGAAAACTGTTACTGACCATTAGTGAGCAATCACTCTGTCATATTACCAAGATAATTTAGATAAATGTGGGGTTTAGCTGTCTCCAAGGGAGACGGGATGCTGATATCTTAGATAGTGCTGCTTTTTAAAGCTTTTCCATTTGATGAATATATATTTCTGCCTCAAAGACACAGACTAGTTCCCCATATCTTCCTGATGGGAATAGTAATAGCTCATTTCAGTGCTGTCATCTTTGCTCAGTTGTGTAGAGCATGAAGCTACACAGTTTTGCAGCAAATATGGAAAGCTCTGTTTGGAAACACAAGGTATTTAATAAATGAATATAGAGCATGCCATGTTTTTCTTCGATTGGCTTCTATTATTTTAGCAGCTGCTAATTATGCAGTGTTGATATTTAGAGAAACAGTAACAGATTTATCTGTTCCGTCTGGATAATTAGACTTTTAGAGCATGTCCTTCTACCAACACTGGACTTAACTCTTTCTGTTTCTGTTTTCCTTCTGAGGCCATATCAGGTTAAATTAAAAGGTCCAGAATTTCAGTAGAGATAACCAGACAAGTTTGTTCTACTTTTTAACTTATTTTTGTTGTTGTTCTAGTTTTAAAATTGCCATTTCACTGCAGTCATCACTGCACAAGATGGCTTACCAAGGAGCTGCACTGGATCAGCTTGGTGTTAAGGCATGAATTCGTAGCACACAGATCAAAGATTTTCAAGATCCATCTGTCAACACTAGGTTTTGGCATCCTGTATAAGACAGGCTCTTCTATTTTGTACATCAAATACCGTATCCTTCTCTAAAATATATAGTTCTGTAGGAAGGTTTTGCAGCAATCAGATGATTGCCCATATCTAAAACCATATATTCAGGTCCAGGGTACCCAGAGAAGTAATGTTTGCACACTGTACGTACAGTTGAGTTCGAGCTCACAGGAGAGTTCTGCCCAGCCTATTGAAGTGCTGTAAAGCCACTATCTCCATATGTCCATGAACAAGCCTAAAATGCATGCGCAGATACTCATCTTGCTCGAAGGGAGCCAACCAGCTCTTGTTTCCGAACCTGAGCTTTCATCTTCAAGTTGACTTCACTGGTGTGATCTACGTGGAATGGAAAACATCCTGAGCTAAGACCAGAGAGAGGTGCAAGTCACCCCGATTCACCTCCAAGGCTGTTAACTCTGCAGGTACAAATGATGATTTATATCTTCAGCATCAGTAATCTTTTAACTAGGGATCAAACTAAACAAAAGGATGGCTACTATAGTGTCAAGGATTGATGTTGCAATAGACTTAGGATTAGACCATGTTACTTCTAGACCTTTGGTCAATTTTTGCAGTACAGCATAATGCTTTTGCCTCAATTTAAGTGGCATAGCAATCGAATATTAGAAGGGCAAAATTAAATGAATAGATGGGAGGTGGGGGAACTGAAAGGACAAAACTAGTGGAGGGGGATTGTCTGATGAGCAGACTGGAGATACAGGCTGCTGTGTCTTGGACATGGTGAACTCATTTTGGGTGCCTGAGTACAAGTAGTTCCCTGCTACCATCCCCCTGCCTGACAAGAAGGCAGTCCCCCTGCCTGCAGGTAGAAAGAGCCAATGAAAGCATAATTAATAAAGGCTAAACTTCCACCATTAATGTATCGTTGATATAATTAATTCAATGGGTTTACTCTGATGATTTGTTTTACTCAGGCTAGAGTTTCCTGGTTTTTTTCAGCCTGCTTTTTAACACAGCAGAAGTCATATTGAGCACACAATGCCACAGCTATTTCCATAGCAACAGGCCCTTCTTAATCTTGATTAGGATTTCTTGGCAGAGCTGTTTTCTCAATGCCTGTTTTTTGAAGGAGAAAGCTTTAGTCAAACACAAACCTTTAAAGAAGACATATATGAAGAAAACAACTAGGAAAGAAAGATACTTATTTTATGGAAAAGCTCTTCAGACTTTAGTAGAATGTGTTTATATAAGGTTTGTGAACCCACAGCAGTTGTGAGTTAAGAGATATGCTAAATATATCACAGGGTATATGGTATCAAAAAATAAGCAAAAATATCAGTGCTGGGGGGACACTTGTTTCTTTGTATCTAAAACACATTTTTTCCTCCAAAAATGTGTTGCAGCACCTCCTTTTTTTACAACAGATTGCAGGTTCCTGTTTCAAGTCAGATGTGTTTTCATCAAGGCTGCCTAGTCTTTAACCAGAGACCAAAGGGGAGTTACTTGCTTCTGAGGTCACTTCTCAGGTACTCATTTTTGCTTTCTTTTTTCCCCTAATACATCTCTAGTTTTCTAAGCTTTTCTGTCTCCATTTACTTAATTCACTAAAAGTGTAGTTCTCAGAGAGGAAAGGGAAAGAATATATACTTGTTATGCAGTCAAAAAACTTAAGCCAAAGATGCTGATAAACTGACATAATCTCTCTAATACTATGTAAAGGTTTCAGGAGCTTTCTGATTAATCTGAATCAATCCTAAGAAATAATGGAAGAATAACGAAGCCCCAGTGTACTTTCTGCAAACAGTAGCATAAAGGCCAGCAATGATTTAATTTGGTAATATTATATAAGCAAAAAGTTTCTATTTATTTATCCTGCTGGTTAATTAACATGAGCACAGTGGTCCTCCAGCCTCTGGTCGGTTTTGTAATGGCAGAGCAGAGTAGTGGAGCTGGGCCAGTTACAAAATACCAGTTTCAATTCCTTTGCTAGCCTGAGCAGTACAGATTTACTCCACAGAAAGTGCCTGGTTTTTTTCAGCCTGATCTTTGATGAAAATGTTCAAGCCTACAATAGATGGGCAAACCAATGTATCTCCTAGATAGATTCTATCAGGACAGCAGCTACTACAGGATCAATTACAGCACTGTAAGACATTCATCAGTTTGGCACTTTTTTCAAGTCCTTTATTTGTATTTGAATAATTATTGTAAACTGTGGAAAAGCTTATTTATTGTTTGGTGCTTTTTGTCACAAGAGTGGCCAGACCACAACCACAGGCAGCCCAGGGCTTTGTCTTGAGCAGTGCTCAGCAGCTGGAGAGCAGTAAAACCCTAGGGCAAGCTTGGAATGAAGCATCCTGGCTCTGCCACTCCAGCCTCTAAAAATTTGCACCTCAGACACTTCTTGAGACAGAAATTGCCACTCAGGCGCCACTGGTAACCACCTCTGCTGTTAAAACTGATCATTTATCATCATCCCCTTTTTCCTATCTTTTAAACAGTTAGTTTATTCAGGCCAGGGCATTCCTCCCTGACAACTGAACTGCTGTGCATCAGAGCAGATATGTGATAACAACAGCCCAGTGATGGCAAACCACAGCATTCTCTGTCTGTCCTGTAGCTATAAAGAGGCTTCCCCAACTTCCCTGGTGCTCACACCCCTCAAGCCTTTACACACTCTTGCCTCCCCTATAGCCCCAGACAGCTGAACAGGCAGTATGTTTCAATAAGGGAGGAGGGAAAACATGCAGTGAAACACCAAGGCTGGCAGTCAAATCGTCTTCCAAGATGTTATGTTTCCCTGAAACGTTGATGGCTTTATAAACCTTAGGGAGAATTTTAAATTGCGTTTTCTCACAACACTATCATTCAGGTTGAGGATATCCGATAGCGTGAGGGGAGGCAAACTGTGCTGCTAATGGAGGAACGTGAGCTGTCCACCTGTGAATGAAGAGAGACATGACTTGGTGTTGCAAGACAAAAATTAGAGTCTTTATTTTCTTCTGCTTTTAATGATTAAAATGAATCTATGTTATACAAAGTCATACTACAATTTTATTTTGGTTTTCTGTCAGCACCCCTCTGCCCCGCAAAATCTTTATTTTCCAAAAACAGGAGGAAAAAAAAACCAGCTTTCTGTCATGATTTTTTAGTGTTTTGCTTGAGGACACCATTACGTGCCAGCCATTATTTGAGTGAGGATTTCAGTATATACAGTAAGTGGTTATATGCTTGAGTTAGTTTATTCAGGGGTAGCAAATCTGCACAAGACATATGAAGTAAAAGGATCTGGGGAAAACAAATGAGCTCCCATTCTTGCTGGATCATGCAAAAGATAAGGTCACAGCAAGACAAGATATGGTCACTTTCAGATAAATTATATGTAATAATATCAGCAAAGAGTTTCTTTGATTAAAGTTAACTTCTAGAAGAATTAAGTGATGTTATGAAAGTGATTTCCAAATATAGTTGCAAGATAACCTTTACTGCACTGCCTTTATGGTTATCAATTAAAATACATATCCCCATGAAATTAATCTGTCAGTTATAATAGCTTTGTAAATATTAATGTTCTTCCATGTGTTGTTCAAGAGGTAAATTCATGGCACAAAAAGAGGACATATTCTTTCCTTCAAGGAAGTATCTGATACTCTCTAGGCAGACCAGGTATAAACAAATATAATCTCTTATACATACTACATACACATATGCACATATATACATGAAAGTAAGTTATTCAAAAGCTTTTATTTCTCTTAAATGTGGTGTTCTCTGTTGAATAAGGTGATTAGCTCTTTCATTTGAGAGAACATGTCTTCAACACTGACCACATTTTCCTTTGTCCACCATCAATAAAAATGAAGTAATGCATCATAAATTAGACAAACGTGGATTTCTGATATCAGTCCACTGGAAACAAGGCAGATACATGAATAAAGAAATAGATATAACTATTTGCTTAGGTTTATTCTCAGATAGCAGAGTTCTGAGCAAGCCAGGTGATAATTTTTGCAGTACTGCTCAGAGCCCAGCACAGTTTTGATGGTTTTGGTCTCTAATTTTAATAAATTTTCCCAAGCTAATAAAAAGTAGTCCTAAAAAAGACCTGACTGGCAAAACTTCAGGAAAATTCAGTGTACTACAAAAAAATATGCTTTGTGAGACTGACACAATATAGCATGCCTGGCTATATTGCTTTGCTCTCATAGAATGGTTTGGGTTGGAAGAGACCATAAAGATCATCCAGTTCCAACCTCCCTGTCACGGGCAGAGACACCTTCCACCAGATCAGGTTGCTCAAAGCCTCATCCAACCTGGCCTTGAACGTTGCCAGGGATGAGGCAGCCACAGCTTCTCTGGGCAACCTGTGCCAGTGTTTCTCCACCCTCATAGTGAAAAATTTATTCCAAATTTCTAATCTAAATCTACCCTCTTTCAGTTTAAAACCATTCTCCCTTGTCCTGTCACTACACACGCTTGTAAAAAAGGCTGTCTCTGGAACAGACTCCTTTTATTACTGTGTTATGGTAACCTGAATAGGACTACATGTCTTCTTTATGCTTAACAATCTCATGCATTTAACTAATTTTGCCTTCAAAATACTGGTGGGGACATTTGTTCTCCAAGAGGTGTGTCATGAGCATGCCATAGCCTTGATTAAAGCAATGTATATTGTTCAAGAACAATCAAACATGTTTTAGGTTTAGCGAGTTGCTGAACATCGCAACCATAAATCACATGTCAAAGTTTCTCCAAAATAATGCAAATACCTCAGGTAAATCCTTCCACTGTTATTACAGAACCTTTTGTACTCATATAGTCTTAGCAGGTTTAAGTGATTAAGTTTTCTTCCCTCAAATCTCCTCAGTCTGCTCCAGGTGACAGGTATAAACCCAGAAGACTGACCCTCCAAAAATGCCAAGCAAATATACAACAATTGCAGTGCCTTTTAAAAGCACATCAGTCACTCACCTACCAAGGCTGCAAGATTTTTATCTGAGTCATTGCAATCTTTCTTAGTTACTGTTCTCCATGTCCTTTGTTGGGTTCAGGATTATGTCAAGCCCCAAGTGACCGTGCCGCTGCTTGCCTTCCTCCTCCAAAATTCATCTGGTTCATTTCCAAAGGGAAAAGTTTATTTGACTTATCAGTTACCCTGCTTCCCTCAGAAGGCATCCTGGTGCAGCCCAACATACTAGGCAGTAGTAAACTAAGAGGGTGCAATTTCTTTTACATTTGCTTACTACCATCAAACCCCAGGTACTTTCCTTGGCTGTCCTGTCTTCAGAGTATTCACTCCCACTGAAAAAACTTACTTTCTAGTGAAACAAAATCTCAGCAAATTATGTCCAGCATCTGTTTTTATAGGTTACTCCAATTCAGCAAAATGTTCACACCACAATATCTTTTTAGTCTTAAAGCTGGTCCCCTTTGGTTTGCTGAAAATGCAGAGTTGATGGCAATAACTGTTTTCAAAAAAGACTTTACTTAAAAAGACCAAACTCTCATGTTTTACAGTGAAAAAGGGCACAAATCTATCTATTTAATGTTGTCTTTGACTCTTGGATTCCAATCTCTCAGATTACGTGAATTGCTCTGTATCCAGCAACTTAGTATGAATCTTTCTGATATTGTGTGGATATATTTCTGATATTCTGTAGATAGAGATCTCCATACTTTAATTAATTCAGTTGACATTTTGTTCTGTTATGAAACAAAGAGAAAAGGAAGAGTCGAATGCCAGGGTTCATCAGAATAGTTATTTCTGATTCAGTCATTGACTATCTGGAGCATAAATGTGACTGTTTCATGTAGGAGCAAGATATATTGCTTTTAGCTTTGCATTTTGGGAATAGAGCATTCACTTCCCATTGCATTTAATTTTACCGTAGGAAAAAACTTAATGTGACTTATGAATAAAATCATTATGATCACTATTATTGAGCAAGATGAGAAGTTTGCCAGGAACTGAGCAATTTCTGTTCCTTGGCTTCATATTCTATTTACTGAGTAATAATGTCATTTGGAAAATAAATGAAGACTAAGATTAGCCTTGCTAAAGAGAAGACAAAACTGTTATTAGGCAACATTTTCTCTCAGGTTGTTAGAAATAATGTTCCATATGTTTCAGTATTTCTAGTTCTGCTGATGTAAATTGTTTTCTTTTAACGTAACTTACTTAACCCATAAGTCTTAGAGATCCAAACTGACACATGTGCCTCATTCATCCTGCTATAATATTAAGGCTGAGTAAGCCCAAGTCCATATTAAAGTGCTAAGCTATTAGCCCTGGGAATCATAAGATGTGATTTTTCCTGCTTCTTGAGGACTCAGAGCTGATTATTGTCATAGACAGGGCTTCTTATTGACTGGGGCATTTCTGTGTTTCTGACTGTGAGAGCTCTGTTTAAGCAAACCATCTCTATCTACCATGTGGTGTAAACAGGAGCCTGCCAAGTATCTCACTTCTGGGTGAAGCCAAGAAGAAAGTGGGCTCTGCAGTCACATGTCTGGTGCTTTGGCCTGCCTTGGGTGTTTGGAGGTGTCTCAGAGAGGACCCCGGCTATGGGCAGCATGGACATCTGGCCCTCAACACCAACTGCTTTGCTCAACAGCTCTACCACTGCGTTCTGCTCTTCCTGCCAACACAGACAGCGGTTATCTACTTATTCCTCATGTCAGGAAAAATGATGTTAGATAAGCAACTGACGGGTCTGTTTGAGACATGGCTGGTAACTGATGAATGTCCTGGGACTGACAGATCAGTCTATTAGAAGGGCAGAGAAAGGCTGCTGTGCTTACTGTTGTATGATGGTGGATGTTGCAAAAGAGAAAGTTACCTCCCTGTCATTAATATCTCTACCACTCAGTCATAACACATGCAGTAGCTGCAGGAAGCAGGGCAAACATTTAAAAAAGAAACCCAAGATTTGTTTACATTTTCAAGTAGTGGCAGCAAGGACACTTCAGCTGTAATAATTTGTTCCCATGGCTTGCTACTTTCCCTATTTAACAAACCCCTCATTTCAAATCTGTTCATTTTGCTGAGCTTCAGCTGCTCACCTTTGCATCCCTGTAGGAGCCAGATAGTACTGGATCCCTGCAGGGCATCTTGGTGAGGGTGCCTCATCCATGTCCCACTACTGCCCCATCCAGCTCCTCTCCAGGCCTCTGTCATGTATGTACAGCTGACATATGGGCTCTTGTTACACACCTGGACTTCACCATCCCTGCCACATGCAACACATGAAGTTCTTGGGGAGGAAGGACATAGTTGGAAAAGTAAGTTCCTTCTCCTAAGCACCACAGCAAAAGCAACAGCAGTGCATTATCTCTGCAGGCAACTAGATGGTTTCCCAGCTGGTTTGGCAGCGGGGCATCCTTGTGGCATCATCTGTCTAGATGGCCAGAGCAAAACTGTGTGTGTAATTGAGGAAATGGTTTCCAGCTGCTATGACCATGATCTGAGACACAAGTTTTGATGCAGACACATCTTTCACGCTTGGAACTGGGGCCTGCCTCTGTGAGGAGCTGCTAGCTAACATGAGTAACCCCTCTGGACTTTAACATCCGTGCCCACACATATTATTGAATCATAGAATAGTTAGGGTTGGAAAGGACCTTAAGATCATCTAGTTCCAACCCCCCTGCCATGGGCAGGGAC
>JANRGW010003361.1:16195-26606 GCA_024733675.1 Psilopsiagon aymara
CCACCTGCATTGCTCTCGCTCTTTGCACTCCCACCACAGAGTCCTTTGAGTCCATCATCCGAGCACTGAAGCTTGGCTGGCCTGGACCAGAGTACAGCACGCACGCTTGGCCTCTGCTCCCACACAAAAAGTGCCAGGTCCCAGGGTCTTCATTCTCACATTCCCTGCGTCTGACTTCCAAGACTTGGGTGGTGTGGTCTGAGCACTTGCCAGTGAGTACTGAGGCAAATTCATTAAGAACCTGAGACTTCTCCAAATCCAGGGTAGCCAGTTCTCCTGATAGCTTCTTTAGAGGGCCCACCTTGTCCCTAGCCTGTCTTTTATTTGCAATTTACCTATGGAATCCCTTCCCATTTTCCTTAACATCCCTAGCCAAGTTTAATTCTAAGTGGGCGTTAGCTTTCCTAACCTGGTCCTTAGCTTCCTGGATAACATCCCTGTATTCTTCCCAGGCTGCCTGTCCTTGCTTCCACCTTTTACATGCCTCTTCTTTTCTTCGAAGTTTCCTCAGCAGCTCCTTATCCATCCAAGGAGGTCTCCTGGCCCTCCTGCCACACTTCCTTCTAGCAGGGATGCATCGCTCCTGAGCATGCAGCAGGTGATCCTTGAATATCAACCAAGAGTCTTGGGCCCCCCTGCCCTCTAAGGCTATGTCCCATGGAACCTTACTGAGCAGGTTCCTGAAGAGTCCAAAGTCCACTCTCTTGCAGTCCAGGGCAGTGAGCTTGCTGCACGCTCTTCTCACTGTCCTGAGGATCTTGAATTCGATCATTTCATGATCACTGCAATCAAGGCTGCCCTGGAGTGTCACATTTCCAACCAGCCCTTCCCTGTTGGTGACCATGAGGTCAAGCATGGCACCTCACCTTGTCAGCTCCTCTACTATTTGCAGATGGAAGCTGTCTTCCACACAATCGAGGAACTTCCTGGATTGCTTGTACAGGGCTGTACCATCCCTCCAACAGATATCAGGGTGGTGAATATCATCTAGTTCCAAGCCCCCTGCCATGGGCAGGGACACCTCCCACTAAACCATGCCACCCAAAGCTCTGTCCAACCTGGCCTTGAATGCTGCCAGGGATGGAGCATTCACAACTTCCCTGGGCAACACATTCCAGTGCCTCACCACCATTACAGTAAATAACTTCCTCCTTATATCCAATCTAAATTTCCCCTGTTTAAGTTTGAACCAGCTACCCCTTGTCCTCTCACTACGGTCCCTAATGAAGAGTCCCTCCCCAGCATCCTAATGTAAAGCAGGTACCAGCTGTGCATTTAAGAATTGAAAAAAAAGAAAACAGAAAAAGTTAGACAGTCATGTGTCATACTGTTTTTAAGAAGGTACATCTTATTTGACATTTCCCCCATGAGGTGGACTTTGGATGAGGGGTGCAGGGTGTGGAAGGAGGAGAGTGTCTTTGTTAATAGCCTGTCTTTCAAAAACCTTGCGTCCAGATAGAGTAAAACTTAATAATCTCACCCAGGACAATTACTTGGATTCCAATAAAACATATAAATATAGTAAAGATTAAAATCCTTCTGTCAATAAAGAACTTGAATCTTTAAAAGTTCAAACAAAACCAGAGGGAATGTCTCCTGACAAGGGCCCTTCATTTCAGCAGGATGCTGTGACTGTGGCTTTATAGTGGATGTCTGGCCAAGAAACAAACTACTGTTCCCCCTCCTATTGTTTGGACACACAATAATGTCAAGTAGCTGAAGGGCTTTCAAGGCTTTCACTGCTTGTGTGCCCTCATTTCATTTTGGAGGCACATCTGGCAGTGTCATGCTTCACTAACACTAAGTGGTAGCATATAAATGGGTGAGAAACAAATGGGGGAATATTATTAGCCAATACGAAACCACATCAGTGTGTTAAGGTAGTTTCAAAGTAGTAGATGTCATTTAAATTAGAAGAAAATGCATAACATTCTTAGGATCTAGCAGGTAACTAAAATAGGTCATCCCCAGGAATATGCTATGCCTATTGATTTTGTGTAATGGCACTGAATGAAGTTGTAACTCTGAACTTTTTTATCAAGACATAACCCCATTTTTTGTAAGATTTTTATTTTCAGGAGGTGGTTTTAATCCTTTTTGTGTGTTTTGGAGAATGTGTGATATTTTACTTTCTTTAGTTCATTTGTATGTTACAAAAGACCAAATATACTTGGCTTTTTACAAACAGGATGCTGCCAATTGCTAGGCAAGGGCTCTGTGAAACCACCTGATATGTGGCATCTATTTTAGCTCTCGTATTGCTCTAGCAAAGTCAGAGTGAAAGCTTTACAAAATACAAAGCTTGTAGGCCTCCACATCTGGTGGCTGCTGATGATTTCAACAGCTTACAGAATATAGCTGAGCAATGAGGATTTTTCTATGAAAATAAACTGCTTCCCAAATTCAGTATAACATTAGTGCCACTTAACTGCTAGCAAGGCTGAATCTGCACAGTGTCACTGGGATCAGTGACTTGTTTCTTTATGAATGGCTGTATTTTAGTAAATGGTAAAGTTATTTAAGGAGATGTTTGTCAGGAAAATGCACCGGAATTTTATTGTGATTAATCTGGCTTTGGAGAAGTCACAAAGTTAAACAGATGAGAAAATTAATCTCTGCTGACTGTAAATGCAAAGTGGTGGGGTGCAATCTATAGCAATCTGTCCATCAGTACTTACTTCCTGTCTCTTTCTCAGCTTTAACTGAAGTACCTGTTTCTCTACTAAACAAAACCACATAGAAGTAAAATTACTCCTACTAGTAACATTTTTGCCACTTTTTATCTTTACAAAGATTAACTAAATAGTCTTCCAAATTTGGAATATAATTTGCCATTATGCATAGCCAAAGGCATTTAAAGTGTTTTCTAGACCTTCAGGGCAGAATTTTACTGTATTTTGGCAAGATTTCAGGGTTGCTGCAAGCAGCTCAGATGGATTTTTGGACAAAACTGTATTAAGATGAAGGATTTCTCTCCACATACAAATTCCAGGTTGATCTTGTGAACTATCTATGTCCTTAGGAGTAAGTTTCAGGACCCCCCCAAAGCCAAGGTAGGTAATTGCCTGGATTGCTGGGAGGCTGCCAGCCATACCACTGCTGCCTGTTCTGCCTGTGCTGAGCCCTAAGGTCCAGCCAGGTAGCTGCTGGTACCGAGGGAGGAATACGTGACAACTGCCATAGGAACAATTAGAAGCAAAAAGAAACAAGGGTTTTGATACATTTTCCAAAAATCACTTGCTACCCTCTTTTGCATAGCAGTGGCAGCAGAGAAATTGCACTAATGACCTACCTTTCACTGTTTGTCTTTCCTCATACCCAAACTCAGCCATACCTTCACCCTAGTTCAGATGCTTCTCCAACACCTTCATTAGCTCCTTAGAGGGGAATTGAATGATTAAATTTGCCTGTACTGCAATTATCAGCTATGCTGTATTTTATTCTATACATCCCCTGTGCTTGTGTTAACAAGACAGAGAAAATGCATGCCACAAATAGATCTTGTTAGGGAAGTAAAAGGACACCAGCAGGGCAGCAGCAGGAATGGAGCAGAGGAAAAGTTCAGGGGAGAAGCTGTATTTTGGTGTAGGACTCCAAGTACGGAGTCTCCTGGTCACATACCAGAGCAGCAAGACATGGGTCACACATCTGTGTCTTAAGTCTTTGGCAGAACTACACATTTTTAATATAATCCAAAGTGAAAAAAGATGGCATTTCGCAAAGGATGGAACCATTCAAAGTGTTCATGAATTGTGCAGCTGCATCCCACAGTGGCTCTGAGTTTGGAGGTCTGAGGAGGACTACACATCAACTCACACGAGAGTATCTGCAGTGGGCTGGAGCAGTCAATTTTCCAAGAAATGAGGAAGAGAAGCCAGTACATTACCCTGAGGGATGCCAGAGAGGCTGAAACATGAGATCATTCTGGAAAATTTCTGCAGAATCTGAAGATGTTGCAAAGGAAACTGGGGCAGTTGCCTTGCGTAAAGGCTGTGGTATCTTGAATGCAAGCAGCTATCGCTCCTCCACAGCTAGTTCTGAAAACGAGGGACGGACTTTTCACTCAAGGGCGTATTTATTTAACATCAACATTAGAGAGATTAAATTTTTGTGGCATGAAGCCAGTTCAAACATTCAGAGACGGGGACCACCTGGTACCAGTGCCATCGAACTGAACATTCGGCCAGTGCCCAGAATCAGCACATCTTCACTTAGGCATTCGTCCTTATACCACTCTAACTAGAGAGTCCTGAAAACCTGCTTTGCTCCAAAATGTTGCCTGTGGTTCAGAGTGAAACCATCTTGTCTTGGTACAATGAGAAAAAAAGAGCCTTGTGAGCGGCAGCAGCACAGAGCAGCTGAGGGAAGAGGTGCTATGCCTTACTGGGTCAATGGGAGAATGGACTGCGGTGGGAGTGAGCCAAGTCTGGTGCTCTCCTCTGTGTAGAGTTGAGCCAGGTCATCTCTCAGGAGACTGATCTCTAAAGCATTCATCACTAGGGAAGGACTGATAGCAGCAAGCCCATTTCTGACAGATTTTTTTTTTTTTTTTTTTTAACATTTACATTTCCTGCCACCCACACAGAAATGAAGTGAGAATGATGCTCTCACCTACTGAGCTGTAAACCATTTCCAGTCATTTGGGCTCTGTCTCAGTGAATCTTTAAGTATTTTAAAAAGCAAGGAGGACAAAAGCACCTTTCACAATGATAATTACCTAATGCACCTGCTTCAGAAGAGGGCCTCATATTTGATTGCTTTAAAGAAAAAGAACCCAGTGGCAAACAATGAAATTATAAATCTATTATTTGGGATCAGTCGATAACAATAAATCAATGACTGTGTCTCTTAGTTCCATTTTCAGCCTCCGTAAACTCCTTGGTACCCCTTAATTGGTTTGAGTCTCTTATTGATTTTTACAGCTTGCAGGGGTCAGCAAGGTTATAGAGAAGCTCTCTCCTTAGCCTGCTCCGTTTTGCCACTCACTGCATAATAAGGCTCCTGCTGTATTTTAAAATGCTAATTTATTCTCCTTCAATATTTGAAACAAAGTACTGAAATTCTGCATTAAGCATATAAGGAACTCATTGTCTGTAAAATGCCAGATTTTTAAACAGTTTTCAATTTCTTAAAATATTACAAAACCTTATTATAAGGGGTTCAGCATCACTGAGTTTACTTACATATTTAAATATTTATGTCTGGAAGAGAGACAAAGACAGGGAAAAAAGATGGGAAAAAAGCGCAATTATTCACAACTCGTCTGAATTTCTGCTCACAGTAGATACATGATGTTGTCCCTCCCCTTCATCATTGCTGTCACCTGCAAGGGCTGCTAATAGACATTATAAGGGTCTCTCAACTATAGAAGTGCTAATAGATGCCATTCTAATGCTGTCCATCATAACAAATTATAATAATCTACAGCATGTCCACAGAGAGGTAAGAACAAAGGAGAGATTAGTAATTGAAATAGTGCAGTGGCAATTAAAACACTTGTGGTTAGCAGCTGCTTCTAAATTGCTAGAAATGAGTATTTACATAAACAAGGACTTTCCTTTTCCAAAGGGAGCTTATGTGTCATGTAGGGTTCGCTGTTCTTTTTTCTATTTTCTAGGTATCAAGCAGCAAACGGAGAAGTTCAGCTGCATGATCATATTTACTCCTTCCTCCTGTAAAGATCTTCTTTAGAGCATTTGTATGATGACCTCTAGTAACAAAGCAATTGCATTGCCTTGAGGAATATACCACATTCTTAACTTGCAATCCAAATACAGACATTTAGTTTCTTTCTCATACATTTTTCGAAAGGTCTTCCTTAGGTATTTTGAGATTCTATCCAAGACTATCTGTCTTCTACAGAAATCTGTTTGGTCTTTACTTTTTCACGGTAATTCTTGTTTAATAAAAAAGATTTATCTGAACTCCCTCTCTATGGAATTGCCTTCTACCCCTGAGGCCATGCAGAAGGGTAGCCTTGCCAGCTAAAAGTATATTACTGGCAGGTTTTCTTTTCTGATTGTTATAGGTATTTTCCAAACATAAATAAGACAAAATTAATTGCTAGGATATTATTTTAACCCACTTAGTTATGTACCTATTACTAATCCATCAAATTCCTCCTTGGGTGCAGAACCAGTACTTGCAAGAGATTTCAGGGGCAAATGGCCCAGGAGCAGCCTGTGCCAACATGTGGCAGGACTGGGGCAGGGTTGGCTGTTGGGGCAGGGCACTGGGAGATGAGTAAGAAAGTAGGAAGGAGAAGGGTGATGTTAGCTGTGGAGGAAGGGATATTTCAGCACTGAGGTACCAGAGGAGGGTGTGATGTCAGAGCAGGTATATTTGAGAGGCACAGCAGGGGCACAGTTGTGCCCTGTGTGAGACAAGACAGGCAGGGGAGGTTGGTATAACGTCCTCCTATATAATATCATTAAATATATTTCTGTGGTTGATGCTTCTAATAGGCCAGAAACAGCTTCAAGCAGAGAATCTACTTCAAAGGTTATTTAAGACCAAGGTAATCAGTAAGCAAAGATGTTTGCTGGCTTGTTTGTTTGTGTCTCTGATGGATGCAACAAACTGGCGATGAGGGACTGTTTTCAGGAAAATCAAAAAGAACAGTATTAGAGAACATGCTGGTTTACTTCACTTCATAAAGACATCCTCCACCTTTACCCTCTTTGCATAAAATGTCTTCTCATAACATGTGTCCCAGGTAGGAAGGCTTTGCTAGTGCACTGTTACAAATTGACAGAAGTATCTCCCAGAAGCATCTTGACAAAAGGCAATTTTCAATGTCTGCTGACAAGGTGATGGACAAATAATATAGCTTTACCTTCTTCTGTAGGGAAATTTTGTATCGGAGGCAAAAAGAGAACTTTTAGAAGAGAGAAAGAAGAAATAAGAGAGAAAAGCTATTTTATCTCTGGATACTGAACATATCAGATATAAAAATGTGGGACAGTAATATATTAGAAACATTTTTTGCTACCTTTTATAGATCACTGACTGCCTCTGTAAGCATTTGTGGGGCGTGAAGATTTCTCATGGCACAAGATTATTTTTTTTTTTTTTTTTTAGAAAATGAGATATTTAGTAAAAATGTCATATTACAGGTTACAATCTAATAGTGAGAAATTAAAACTGTACAATATCAACTTGATAATGTATGTATGCTTCATGGTATGTGGTGGTTAATGATTCAAATTAATGCTTTAGAAAGGTAGTGGTTTCTCCTTTATTGAAATCTGAAGACTGCATGTTTTTCCAAATAAAAATTCTCTTGGATGAATGATTTTGGAAATTTCAGTGGAAAAAAGTTCTAAATTGCCTTTGTTCATTGTTGAGTGTGCAAATCCTCATTGAATTTATGTCCTGCTGACCTACTGGTATTTATGGATTCCTAGGACAATGTCAGGGAGTCTAACTAGACATTCCTCAAACCTTACAGTTGACTGTCGGTAGCTGTACCTCAGTGACTGATGGCAGCTGCTTTTCTAACTGGCCTTACATGCCACACTTCCAACCCTACTGTTTTTTCTGTCCATCTCCTTCTTTTTCTGGATGGCAGCTAATTTTTATTTTCTTCTCAGTGATGGTATCCTCCATTGTATGACTTCCCATTACCAGTTTTGCTCATTCAGACCTGGTTTGTATCTTTACCACAATACCAGCTTTTACTGTGCTTGCTGTGCTGGTATTACCTGCCACTTGGCAAGACCTGCAATACCAGATGACACAAACTTGCTTGAGGAACCAGCCACACCAGGGCACAGTCTATCAGTCCCATTGCCTTGACAGTTTGTATTGCCTGGGCTTCTTCCCAAAAATTATTAAAGAAATTGAATTTTCATAGGATTGGAGTAAAGGTCCTTTTACAGGTTGAAAGCTGAGTAAGGAGAAAGAAGCAAGGGATACTATTTGGCAACCACTTTTCAGGTTGTGGAGAAGTCAGCGCTGTGGACTAGCTCTTGGGCGAGTTTTGTTGAACGACCTCATCAATTACAGTGAAATCTCCATGTCTGCAGATGGACAAAGCTTTACTGGGTAGCGAGATACAATCTAAATCATGCCAGATGCTGCTGAATGGAAATGATGGGCCCCACAAAAGAAGATCTTTGATCTTCAGGTGCTTTGAAGTCATTGATTGGCTCAATGGACAGCAGCAAGCAAGGAAGCCAACAAAGTGTTGCACATCAACAGGAGCAATACTGAGAACAAGATGGAGTTTTGGTGCTTTGTGTTTTGCATCATGGCATACCCATATCTTCAGCAGTGAGTGTGCAGTTCTGGTGTGCACATCTCAGGAGAGACACAGAAGGGGCAGGAGCAGCATAGGGGTCACAAGGGTGGGACAGCTGCTCTACAAGGAGAGATAAGAAAAACCACCACTTTTCAAATGGGGCACTGAAGTAGAGCCCAACCTTCTAGTCAGTCCTCATAAGGCAACTGTAATTCCCCTGCTGAGGATGTGCGTAACATTTACAAGATTGTGAAGGTCATGGAATAAATGAATGCAGACATGTTATTCAAAAAAAAAAATAAATCCCAGAGTCTGAGAACTATGCAGTTTCATGAGCAGGAGGTGAGTTTAAAGCAGGTGAAAAGCAAGCACTTCCTTACACAGCAGGTAGGTGTGGGAACTTGCTGTCATGGGAGGTTTCAGGGGCAGTAGGTTTTGTCAGTAGGTTTAAAACCACTCACACCAAATTTGTGCAAGCTTGTAAGGCATTCTTAAAAGGCTTAGTCTGGGTTAGTCCTTCAAACATTCCTAATCCAACAGTCACAGGTGCTGTGGTGTGAGAGGATGGACTGCAGGCTCATGAGTGTTTCCTAGACAACAGCTCTGACTGATGCTGGCAAACAGAGAGCTGATCACCTGGCTGTGATCCAGCAGGGCATCTTCTCTGTCCCAAAACATGCATGTCTTTGACACAGTAGGGCAGCCATAGGCACCACAGTGGACAGGCCCTTCCCCTCCCATTCTCGGTAACTCTGACTCCTTCATCACCTTGTGCCAGACCATGGAGGACCCACTTGCAAAGCAAGAGAAAGCCTTGCTTCTCTTCCATGCAATTTGCATGCACTCATATACCCTGGCAAACCAAAGATAGGTGCTCAGATCTGTCTGGTTTGAACTTCTGTTACCTGGAGAGTCCAGGCAACAAACTTACTTTTTACACGGCCAGGTCTTATCTGGCGCAGGCAGAGCATGGTCATATATAACAGGCCTTCTGGATTCAACCTGATTCTTATGGAACAGCTTCAGTACCTCTCCACTGAACTCCCTCAAGTCCCAAGCTTTTGATTAATAACTCATATAATGAAAAATGATAACAGTAAACAAATTTTCCATTAGGCTGATGTTCCATTTTCTGTGAAACTGAGATGTGACTAGCTTGGAGGAAAAAAAAAAAAAAAGAAAAAACAAAATAGTGCAAGATTTTGTACAGGCTTGATCACATTAAAGGAGTAGGAAAGGAGGAACATTAAGAAAGTAAATCTCAAGGTCAAAAGCACTGTTGTCATCATGTAGCCAGGGCTATTTTCATTTATGCATTTCTGGTAAGACTGCTTGCTCCAGGCCCAAACTGTGCAGGGGCCATGAGTGTCCACTAGAGCACATATAGAAAAGGAGGAGGGCATTAACCCAGGAAACTGGGAGCTAGTAATAAAAAAAGAACCCAACGACAAAAAAGGAAGAACAGGTAATTTTCCTGATGTAATCGGTGCTGGTGCAGCTCACCTCGAGTACTGGGTGCACTTCTAGGCACCACCATTTAAAAAGAACATAGCATATCACAGCTGTTCTGTTCTACTCCTTTGCGTCCCATTCAGACCACTGCCACTCCATTCACTCCCATTTGATTAAGTTCCATTCCACTCCATTCCATTCCATTCCATTCCATTCCATTTCTTTCCATTCCCTGCACTCAGGCTGAGTTGTATAATGATGTGTCCATTCTCTAACTGAAAAGGCAAGGGGTTTTCAGCACGAAAATCACTTTCAAAGACACAAATCAGGCACAAATCAGATTAGAGGTGGAAAGAGTATTTTATTTATTTAGAAATGCAGGTTTTTATTGATCTTGTTTTCCTAGAGTTTAGTTGAGCTCAGCTTAGTTAAATTAATACTAGTGTAGTTTAGATTCTACTTTCTGTTTTCAATCCTTCAGACCTGATGCCCACAAGCGTTAACCCGATGCAGATGCGCAGCCAGCAGGGGGCTGAGGCATCCTCCAGATGAGCTGGAAAATACCTCCCTTGCAACCTGAGAAGGGAAAGCCGGGGCAGGAGCGGTGCCGTGGTGGTGGGAAAGCAGTGGAAGAAAGAGCGCAGGCAGAATGGGCCGGGGAAGACCTGACAAGGGGGGCTGCTCAATGCAACAGAGAGAAGCAGCAAGTCCCGGGGC